>JBCFYV010002255.1:33689398-33734398 GCA_039000515.1 Timema cristinae
TAAATACACGATATACAAAACCATAAATGATATAAATATATAATACCCACCTCAGACACCCCATAGCTGTGCTCAAACGGGCTCTTAGTACAAATGAGTGATACACTTGCTAAAAAAAAACAGAGGTGTATCACTCTGATAAAAAGACAAAACAAACATATTAGAACAATATGTGAGTAAAAAGACCAAACAAACATGTTAATGTGTACTAAAATCGTAGAAAGGGTCTCAATATGAGATAAAAACCAAATGAGTCACTTTATAAAAGTGACTCAAATGGCATTAAAAAGATCCGCCTGGCGTATAAAACGGAGTAAACAAATAACTCCATTCGTGCTATAGCATAATAAAAAACGTAGGTCACCTTTAGAATCAAGATCCAGGCGGATAGGGGCATATTTACGACACTCCACCAAAATGTGATACACACTCAGAGGAGCATCGCAAAACACACACACTGGGGGTGGGTCCCCTCTCAATAAAAACCCATGGGTCAATGATGTGTGTTGGACGCGGAGTCTTGTCACGATGACCTCCTCTCTCTTCTAGACTTTCGTATAGAAGAGGGCCACCGCGACACACCGTCCCTGATGGACCGCAGCTTGTTCTGAGCAGGGTTTGAAACCCACTTCTCGTGCCAGGTGCGTAAGACCCCACACCGAACATAGCCCTTTAGAACTAAAAACATGACACCCAGACTCGCCTCAGGAGGCAGGCGTGCCACCTCCTTGGCCGCCTGGTCCGCCAGTTCATTTCCTGAAAGACCGGCGTGCCCATGAAACCAGCAAAAGGCGAGTCGTGTGCTTAATGAATCAATTTTTTTAATTTGTTAATGTATCATCTGCACGAGGGGATTCCAGGAGTAGAGTGGACAATGCCAACAGAGCACTCATGGAATCCGTGCATATAAGAACAGAACGGTGAAACTTACGATAAACAAAAGATAACGATTTAAAAATGGCATAGAGTTCAGCCGTAAAAACACTGGATTCACCAGGTAAAGCAAATTTAAAATTGGATCCTTCCACAAGAAAGGCGGATCCCATGGAGGCCCCGCATTTTGAGCCATTTGTGTAAATGCGTTTAAAACCTCGTTAGCGGGTTGCAAAGAGCTCATTAAAAGTCCTCTCATATAAAAAATGTGGGGGGGTCGCTTTAGGGAACTTGGCAAGGTCAAAATGGCATTGAGGTAGATGTATCTTCCAGGGAGAAACTCGACCTGGGGATGCGGGAATAGCCTTTGGCAGGACTATCCCACACGTGTCGAAAACCGATAGCATCCTGATCCCAACCGGCCTTGTACTACGCCATTTGGTTTCATACAAGACACGGTTAGGGGGATGAAACACAGGATGGTAGGCAACATGTTCTGGCATGCAATGCAGTTTCGACACGTAAGATGCCAGAAGATATGACCGCCGGTAAGAAAGAGGGGGCTCACCTGCGTCGGCACAGATGCTGACGACTGGACTGGTACGAAAGGCACCAGTAGCCAGTTGAATGCCAGCATGGTGGACACTATCTAGCATCTTTAACGCCGAGGGTCTAGCTGAGTCATAAACAAAACTGCTGTAATCTAGATTAGATCTTACCAAGGTCCTATACAGGCGCATCAAGGTTTCCCTATCAGCACCCCAGGACAGACCACTAACTACTTTGAGCAAATTCAATGCTTTGATACACCTCGCTTTCAGTTCTTTGATGTGGGGGATCCAAGTTAGTTTAAAATCAAATAAAAGTCCCAGAAACATTATGCTCTCCGAGACTGGTAAAACAACGTGGTTCATTAAAATACTGGGGGCTGGTTGTATTCTGCGTTATCTATGAAAGTGGACGACCGTCGTCTTGGTTGCTGAGAAGGTAAAGCCACTACGCGATGCCCACAACCACAGATTGTTGACAGCTAATTGTATATGCTGTTCAGCCCTGTGGAGACTCGATGAACTGAAATAAATTGCGTAGTTATCCACGAAAAGGCATGAACGAACAGGTAAACGCACGTTGTATACAATGCTATTTATCGCAATAGTGAACTACATACAGCTTAAAATACTACCATGAGGCACCCCATTTTCTTGAGTAAAATCATCCGATAAGGTGTTGTTTAACCTTACCCGGAAGTGTCTATCCGACATAAAATTAGTTATAAAAATAGGAAGGTTCCCCCGGAACCAATAAAACAGGGTTTTTAAAATGCCGTACTGCCAGGTGGTGTCGTAAGCCTTCTCCAAATCAAAGAAGACAGCCAAGAGGTATTGTTTATGAGGGAAGGCGTCACGAACTACTGTCTCAAGGCAAACAAGGTGATCCACCGTGGATCGGTTAGGACGAAAGCTACATTGCATAACAGATAGTAGATTGCGGGATTCTAAATACCATGTAAATCTTTTATTGATGATTTTTTCTAATATTTTGCATACACAACTAGTTAATGTTATAGGTCTATAACTAGTTGGCTCTAATTTATCCTTGCTACTTTTATAAATAGGGATAACGGTTGCTTGCCTCCACAGTGTTAGGAACTGACGAGATTCCCAAACATAATTGTAGAGGTCTAAGAGGAACGCCCGTCCGGCAGGGGGCAGTTGGCGCAACATTTCGTAGTGAATATCATCCGGGCCAGAAGTTGTGTTGCCTGCCTGGGACAGAGCATGGATTAGTTCCTCTTTAGTAAAGGGGGAGTTATAATCCTCCCCCGACTTTGGCCAAAATCAATAGTAGGCCGCTCGATGTTCCGCTTATGCACCGCAATTTCGTTAAGAGTAGTTCACAGTATTAGAAATAGCGGAGAACATCGAGCCCAATACATTGACAACCTCCACAGGGGAGGAGACAAGCGAACCGTTAGACATGAGGGCAGGTATACTATTAATGGAATTTTTGCTACTACTTAATTAATGTATATTGTCCCAAACCTTAGTTGTGGGAGTGGTAATTGTAAGGGTAGATAAACTGTCTCCAAGACTCTCTTCTGCTTTCTCGAATAACATGGCGAGCTCGAGCGCAGAGAATCCAAAATGTTTCCAGATTCTCCAAAGTGGGACGTCGATGAAAGAGGCGTAGGGCCCTTCGGCGATCAGAAATAGCCAACCAACACTCCTCGTTCCACCAGGGAACAGGACGGTGGCTCGGATTTGGCGAGGATTTAGGGATGGAAGCACTCGCTGCTGCAATGACCGTCGAAGTAAAATGCCCAGCTTTAACATCACGTCAGGATGTTGGGATTTTCCAAATATGGTGAGCTCGCAGAATCTATCCCAGTCAGCACGTTTTAGCACCCATTGGGGTATCCGTGCTGTACTGGGAGGATCTTTAAGTGATGAAAGCAGAATGGGATAATGATCACTGCCGCATAGGTCCGGGTGGGCCTTCCAAATGAAGTGGGCATCAATCCCGGGACTACATAAGGCTAGGTCGATGGCAGAGGATACACCATTAAAGGTAGAGAAGTGTGTCTGGGTCCCGGTGTTCATTAACACCAGGTTTCCCGAGACAAGATTATCCTCTACCATCCTCCCACGGTCGTCTGTAAAATTAGACCCCCACACCAGGTTATGCGCGTTAAAATCCCCCAAGATTATATAGGGGGCGGGAAGTTGTATAAAGAGGGCCTCTAGAGTCCTCTTGGAAACACGTTCACCTGGTGGGAGGTAAATGCATCATACGGTTACCTCCATAGGAAGGGAGGCTCTGACAGCAATCACTTGGAGATCAGATACAATATTTATAAACTTATGATATATGTTGCTACGTGCAAATATAGCCACACCTCCGCTAGCCCGATCAAAGAATGGCTTGTCGGTACGATATACATCGTACCAGCGCATCGGGTTATCAGTTGAGCGGAAGTGAGTGTCCTGCAAGCACAAGATGGGAGGATGCAGGGAAGAGATTAGTTGTTTAATTTCCTCTACACGAGCAAAGAAACCCCTACAATTCTATTGTAGTAGCGACATACTTTATTAATATAAAATTTAGTTATCCTCGCAATCCATATCACTATCCTTTAAGAATAAAAATTTGTTGAGGACCTTTTTAGGTCCTTTTGCCTTTCTCAGTCTTTCCTGGACCTCCCGCTTCAGGAGAGGCTCTGGTTTGTCAGTGAGAGACTGGGTTGTAGGACCCTTAGGTGAAGGCTTTGTAAAGGCCTTCGACACTTTATTTATTGTAATTTTATCAGCGGTTCTTGGATGGTTCTTCCTCAAGGCACCATTGGGACTCGCCTTAGCGGCCTCACCTTTTCCGCAACTCACCCCAACCTTCGGAGGCCCAGAGGCGAGTGTGAGTGGCTCAACAAAGGCCGCCGGTGTTTTAGTGCCCAAAGGAGTTCTTGGGGGGGTTACCCTAGGTGGTCTCAGTGGGGGGCCCCGGAGGGTCTCCCCGAGGCGGGCTCAGGGTGTTTCCTCGAGGAAGTCTCCTCGGTGGTATAGGTGTGGAGGCGACATTTGTGGCGGTTTTGCCTCGTTTAAAAATTTATGCGCCACAGAGGTTGGCGCGGAATCACTATAGATGTCTCGAGAAGAGACCAATGGCACTGGTCGCGTTGGCGTCTTAGTAAGATTAATTGCGCAATGGCAGTTGTGACAGTTTATGTTCTGACTGACAATCTGGCTATAAGAAGTTTGGAATACCGGAGCCTGACTAGTTATGTATTCCTTGCGTGCCTGGGCATATGAGATCTTCTTTTCGGATTGAATCTCCAGGACTTTCTTCTCTACCTTCTTCCATTTTGGACAGGCCCGAGACCAGGCGGAATGCAGACCCTTGCAGTTGACGCAGTATTTAGGAGACTCACATGGTGTTTCGTGAGCCTCCAGTCCACAATCCGCACAGGTTGGCTTACCACGGCATCGCAGCTTCGTATGCCCAAATTCCTGGCACTGAAAACAGCACCGAGAGTTAGGGACAAACGGCCGGACCCTGAGCACGTGGAAACCTGCTCGGACCTCCTTCGGAAGGGTAGGAGTCGCAAATGGGAGGATATACGTATCTGTCTTCTTTTCTTGTCCATTCTTTTTTGTGACAATACAGTACACTTCGGTGACAGCTCCTCACAGATATCCTCAATACTCACGCAGTCGAGGTCAAAGCAAGTGACTACTCCCTTGCAAACATTGAGGAACCTATGAGTTTCCACCTTCACCCGTATATGTCGTATTATTCGACGGTATTTCAGATATAGCCAATATATGTGACAAATGGACGTAAGTTGCAGTTTGGATCAAGATAGTGCCATCACGCAAATTCCTTATAGAAACATCTGATTTTGCTCCACCATTTATCGCTCTTTCGAGGATAAATGGTCTGACGCGCTTAAGGTTTCCATTGTCATAGTCTCGAGACATCACCAGGAAGTGGGGCTGAGGCCTCACCATTTCCTGGATTTTCACAACGACAGGGCTGGACGGCCTTACCCGTTTCCGCCTCTTATCAATATTACGGCCCTGTGAGGGGTCGGGCAGTGAGGTGCCAGCAGGATTTAGCAGTACAGTGCCAGCGGTGACAATACTATCAGCCATGCCGTATTTGGGGACAACCTACACAATAGTCGGATCGTAGACCCAGTGTGATCCCAGTTGTTACTACCACATACGGCCCTGTTAACTGTCCCGACGAGAGGCCCCATACGACGCTAGACATGACAACCTTCATATGGTGTATCACAAGGAGAGAGGTCGTCGCAGCAAGTGGGTGCAGGAAAGTGCCAATTTTACGTTCGGCCCTCATCAACGAAACCGATCTTTTCTCAAAATAGGGTACCCGGTTATTGTCATCCCTGAGGCCCTTCTACTAAGATATTACAGCCGGCGCACTTTAATTCAGGAGCTCATTTGCAAAAGTATCCAGTAATTGTCCGAGAAGAGCCGGGTTAGTAGCCAAGATTGTCAACGAAGAGGCCAAATGCTTCCGTGCAATATGAACGGCAGGGGGAAGGGAAGAAAGAAGTAAAAAAGTAATAGAAGGGAGAAGAAGGAAGGAGAGTGAGAAAGGATGAAAAAAGGCGAAAGGAAAGATATAGGAAAGGTTTATCCTACATGAGGTATGTCCTGCCCAGAATTATTATTATTATTATTATTATTATTATTGTTATTATTAATGTTTAAAGGCCCATCAACACATCAAGGTCATTAGGGCCTTGAAATATATTAAAAAAACATAATAAAATCCCCATTGGGGAAAGAGATAAAACATTCACCATCTGAGACATTCCATAGGAGTGCTCAAATGGGCTCATGGTATAAATTAAGTGATACACCTGCTAAAAAAAAAACACAAGTGTATCACTCCAATAAAAAGACAAAACAAACATATTAAAATATAACACGTTAAAATGACACAACATGTTAAAATTATAATACGTTAAAAAGACAAAACAACATGATAAATTGTAATAAAACTGTTAAAAAGATCTCAATATGAGATAATATCCAAAAGAGCCACTTTATAAAAGTGACTCAAATGGCATTAAAAAGATCCGGCTGGCATATAAAACGGAGTAAACAAATAACTCCATCTGCACTATCGCGTGATAAAAAACGTAAGTCACCTTTAAAATCAAGAGCCAGACGGATAGGGCTAGTTTGCGACACTCCACCAAAATGTGATGCACACTAAGGGGAGTATCACAAAACTCACACATTGGAGGTGGATCCCCTCTCAGTAAAAAACTATGGGTCAATGAAGTATGCCCGACGCGGAGTCTCGTCACGATGACCTCCTCTCTTCTAGACTTTCGTATAGAAGAGGGCCATCGCGACACACCGTCCCTGATGGACCGCAGCTTGTTCTGAGCAGGGGTCGAGACCCACTGCTCGTGCCAGGTGCGTAAGACTCCACGCCGAACATAGCCCTTTAGATCTAAAAACAGGACACCCTGACTCGCGTCCGGAGGCAGGCGTGCTGCCTCCTTGGCTGCTTGGTCCGCCAGTTCATTTCCTGGAAGACCAGCGTGACCAGGAATCCAGCAAAAGGCGAGCCGGGTGCTTAATGAATCAATTTTAAAAATTTGCTCATGTATCATCTGCACGAGGGGATTCCAGGAGTAGAGAGTGGACAATGCCAACAGAGCATTCATGGAATCCGTGCAGATGAGAACAGAACGGTGACTACTTCGGTATACAAAACAAAAAGATTTAAAAATGGCATATAATTCAGCCGTAAAAACACTGGTTTCTTTAGGTAAACCAAATTTAAAATTGGATTCTTCCACAACAAAAGCACATCCCACGGAGGCTCCAGATTTAGAGCCATCAGTGTAGATGCGCTCAAATCCGTGAAAGCGAGTGGAGAGGAGCTCATTAAAGGTCCTCTCATATACAAAGTTTGGGATGGTCGCTTTAGGGAACTTGGCAAGATCAAAATGGCATTTCGGGGGCGTATCTTCCAGGGAGAAATTCGACCTGGTGATGTGGGGATAGCCTTTGGCAGGACTATCCCACACGTGTCGAAAACCGATAGCATCCTGATCCCAACAGGCCTTGTACTACGCCATTTAGTTTCATACAAGACACGGTTAGGGGATGAAACACAGGGCGGTAAGCAACATTATTTGGCATGAAATGCAGTTTCGTCACGTAAGATGCCAGGAGGTAAGACCGCCGGTAATAAAGAGGGGGCTCACCGGCGTCGGCACAGATGCTGACGACTGGACTGGTACGAAAAGCACCAGTAGCCAGTCGAATGCCAGCATGGTGGACGCTATCGAGCATCTATAACGCCGAGGCTCTAGCGGAACAATATACAAAACTGCCGTAATCAAGTTTTGATCTCACCAAGGCTCTATAGAGGCGCATCAAGGTTTCCCTATCAGCACCCCAAGAGCGACCACTCACAACTTTAAGTAAATTTAAAGCTTTAACACACCTCGCTTTCAGGTCTTTGATGTGGGGGATCCAAGTTAGTTTAAAATCGAATAAAAGTCCCAGGAACCTTACGGTCTCGGAGACAGGTAAAACAACGTTGTTCATTAAAATATTGGGGGCTGGCTGTATTCCGCGTAATCTATGGAAGTGGACGACAGTCGTCTTGGTCGCAGAGAAACGAAAGCCATTATGAGATGCCCACAACCATAGATTGTTTACAGCGAGCTGTATATGTCGTTAAGCCCTGTGGAGACTTGATGAACTGCAATAAATTGCGTAGTCATCCACAAAAAGGCATGAACGAACAGGTAAGCTCACGTTGTCTACAATGCTATTTATCGCAATAACGAACAACGTACAGCTCAAAGGACTGCCCTGTGGGACCGCATTTTCGTGAATAGAAGCATCGGATAAGGTGTTGTTTAACCTTACCCGAAAGTGTCTATCTGACATAAAATTAGCTATAAAAATAGGCAGGTTCCCCCGAAACCCCCAATTAAAAAGGTTTTTTAAGATGCCGTAACGCCATGTAGTATCGTACGCCTTCTCCAAATCAAAGAAAACAGCCAAAAGATGCTGTTTATGGAGAAAGGCGTCACGAACAGCAGTCTCAAAACGGACGAGATGATCAACCTTGGATCGGTTACGGCGAAAACCACATTGAATATTGGATAGCAGTCCTGCACAGAAGCCTCCCCTTTTAGTCGCTTCTTACGACAAGCAGGGGTTACTACGGGACTATTCTAAACCCCGTCCCACAGAGGGACAATTAAAATAGAATGAAGCTAAACATCTTCAGAAAACATTTGTATGTAGGTCAGTTGCTGGTTGTGTATGAGCACAAATGCACACAAACACCTAATATTTTTATTACAATTGTATACTATTTTCAGAAACAGGGGCTCTCAGGAAGATGGAAAAGAGATCCTTGGAGAACCATTTAATATAAATCTGTGGTAGTTGTAATTAAATATCAACTGTGAATTATACAATATACCGTACATTCACTGAAATAATTTTGTTGATGAGCTATCTAAGAAGTTAAGAAATAAAATTAATGAATAAGCTAAATTAAGTCTATATAATTGTGCATTATTTTTAGGCATAACATTACTGTAGTGCACTGTGTAATTTAATTTTTCCTGAACTTTAGGAAGTTAAGGTGTGTTTACACTAAGTAACAAGTTTTTAAAACTTTGTGTTGTATAACAATGTTTTACAACTTGTTAGAAAATCAAATGGAAAATTAAATAAAACATGATGTCTTATACAATTTGTTCTTGTTTTATAACCAGTTAGAAGTTTCCCACCCATTGTCAGCAATAATCAAAGAAAATTATGTAACTTTTGTTTTCCAACATGATACAGTGTTACAGGACTGTTTATACTATGTAGCTAACAAGTTGGCTAGAAAGCGTATAGCCCAAAAGGGTAGTAAGACACGGTGCTAGAAAAAAATAAAGTTGGCTAAACTGTTCCTTCCATCCTTTAAGCTGGAGCTATCCTTGTTTTTTTTTCTCTCTACTCAATTACCAATCAAATCAATTAGGTACTCTAAAGTCCTAGATTGTCAATCGAAGAAAGTTCCTAAAACTGCCATCAGTTCTGAGCTTCACAGCCAACAGATCATGGTCATCACACTGAAGATCAGTCAAAAGGTCACTTGCACAGTATTTAGCTCTCGCAAGTAGAGATGGTCGAAACCATCTTTTGGCCCTTAATCTGCACAACACTACACAAACCGTGACCGCAAGGAGAACATCCTCCCCAAAGGCTAAGATGCAGACTAGATAAAACATGCTATAATTTGGTGAAACAATAGCCGGAACTATTGTTAATGCATTTTAGGGAGGATAACACCTCTTCGATATCATATTCTGAAAATTGAAAAATGACACCTGGACGAATCCTGGATAGCTCAGTGGTAAGAGCAGTGGCGTACTAAGCCGAAGGTCCCGGGTTCGATTCCCGTGTCCAGGTGTCATTTTTCAATTTTCAGAATATTATATCGGAGAGGTGTTATCCTCCCTAAAATGCATTAACAATAGTTCCGGCTATTGTTTCACTATATATGCAATCCTATACAATTATATATATATATATATATATATATATATAAATATATATATAAAATTGTCCAATGGCTGCAAAATTGCCAACTACCGAGTCGATAATGGCTGCGTGGTCTGATGGCTGTGATCTTGTGTATCACGTGTTTATAAAGCTGACGACCTCCGCACGTCCATCTTAGACTCTGCCTTAAACTATGAGTGAAGAATGACCATGGCACGGGACGAATCCTGGATAGCTCAGTGGTAAGAGCAGTGGCGTACTAAGCCGAAGGTCCCGGGTTCGATTCCCGTGTCCAGGTGTCATTTTTCAATTTTCATTTCATGCTATAATTTGTTAAGACAGTTTTAAATCATTTTTGTCAATGTTTTACAACATTTTTTGTTACATAGCGTAAACGAACCTGGCCCCTGTTGACAGCCATGTTAATTCGAGGAAATAAACCCCTGTTGGCAGCCATGTTAATTCGAGGAAACAAAGCCCCGTTGGCAGTCATGTTAATTTGAGGAAACAAACCCCGTTGGCAGTGAGGTTAATTCGAGGAAACGAAACCTCTGGTATTGACAAGGTACATTCACTACCCGTAAAAAAAAGTTTGAATGTAGGCTGCACTTTCCGGTCAGAGCTTTCCCCGTGCAGTGCTTACAAGCTTGACTTCTCATATATCTACTTGAACGATTATTCTGGCACTACAGCTTGTGAAACTTCTCCATTGGATGCATCCAACGGCATGGTTCAGACAAAGGCTCCTAACGTTGCAGACATAACAGCAGGTGCTTTTTTGTTTAGTCAAATTCACAACCTCCAAAAGCAGGAAGATTGATATTTCAGCCAAGTACAGATATGCTGGTATCGCTCCGACCTCTCTAGAAGGGGAGGTGAAAGTGATGATTTTTTAGGAATGTCGGGGACAGCGGCTACAAACGTAAAATACATTATTTTGTTTGTGACTTTTGAACAGATTCTTGCAGTATTACCAACACCATAAATAAGAAATGTCAGGAATAAGAAATAATAAAATTTTAATCCACTGGTGAAGTATATGAGTATGAACAGTGAAATCTAATTTAGTTACTTTTAAGTGTTTTTAATAAGAACCAGGAAGAAAATAATTTGGAAAAAAATCTTTGAACTGGCCCGATAGATTAATAATCAGATTTATAAGTTAAGTGTTTCAGAATGTTTTGAATATGTACCCATTTGTTTACAATGTATTTTTCAAAAATATTTATCAAGGTGTTCTGGTCTATAAATTTGTGCTGTGTCCCACACGTGACATTGATACAGTAAATATTATATTATATTAAAACAATTGAATACTTTATTTACTTAGTTTCGCAATTATGCAGATCAAACATTTACTATTTCAGAATTAATGACACTTGGCCCCTATATATTTTTTCCTCATAAAATTACAGTTTCCTTAAAATCATTTACTGTGTCACAAGATATGTTTTTTGTCCCACTTGTGACAATAGTTTAAAGATCAATAATTTCACATCTGTACTGAGAAATATAATTTTCTCATAGGCAAATGGTGCAGCTATGAGTGGACAATTTCTATCATCCGATAATGACGGCCTTTAATTTATATTAAATGAGATATTTGCTCTCAAAATTAGATAAATGTAGTGCATTGGTCCCACCTGGGCTGATGGAATATACCCCTACACTAACCATGGTTTGGCACATATAAATTAAAATATACCTGCAAATTATATTAGAAATAGGCCTATGCACATGTCTAGTTAAACCAAAATCAAAAAGTCATGGTTTTTTTGGTAAAATAATAATAATAAAACACATTGTAGGTCGACATACTGTCTCATCATATTATAGTTTGGCCCAAAAAATTTTTAAAATTTTTATCATTAAACACCAAGTAAAGCCTCGTCTACAGAGTCTGTAAGTTCACATCTGTATTCCTAGTCCTTAAGTGTCCTTAGAAATGGGAATCGCGTCTACACAGACCGTATCCTTAACCATGTGACCATGCCAACCAATAAGAAAATCAGAGATTATATCCAATTAGGCCCAAGTTAAAACTCTTCAAAACAAAATTGGTTAGAACTAAGCTCAAGCAGACATCTGTGAGGTAGAGGTTATTAAGAATACTAATGGGGTGTTTTAACCTACCAAAGCGACTCCACTCTTTCTGAGAGCTTTGTATTTTTTTCTGAAAATTGTTTTGAGATGCCAGGGGTCTTTAAATTCTCAGAAAAAAAATCTGAAATAGCTGTTTGTAAGCCTATAATTTCATCTATTATTTGTTTCCATAACAAAGGATTCTTTTGCTGCCATTGGTGCTTTCAATTCAATGGATACGCACACACTTACTTTGCTGTCAGGCCTAGTTAGTATTCCTTAGGAGGAGGGCCGTATTTAAAGGAGGAGTTTACGGGATCAACCCCTCCGACCCTTTCCCCAAAAACGTATGTTTAAAAAAAATAGGCGAATGAGGTAGAGAGGAGGGAAATTAACTCTTTGAGTGGTATGGTTTATTTATAGTATTTACAATAAGTCTTATGAATTATGCAAAACTAATATGCAAGTTACTTTCAATTTTTTTTTCTTTCTTAAAATTTATTTTGTACAGTTCACCTGAATATACTGTATCCGTTAAATCCAAGGTCATTTCAAATAGCAATGTTCGAAATCAAACATGGTAATTCATTTATTTATCAATGTGTTAGCTTAATTTTCTAGTGAAAACATAGAATAGATTGTTGTTAATATTTAGTTTGAACATACTTATCACCAAAATTATGGACAGCAGACCCAAAATATGTAGAACCAATACAAATTAATGTGTAACTTTTTAAGTTCTTTAAAGCATATTTTTATAAGAACTGAGTGATACATCTTGTGAATGTGGGGAATGCCAGGCCACCACCGTGGTTCGGATTCCACGTTAAACTGTAGGTCCTTCATTTTATCTCACAATCACCCTACCATTACACATTAGCGTAAGTGTGTATAACCCGAACAGGTAGTAAGACGCGGTGCTAATAATAATAATAATAATAATAATAATAATAACTGAGTGATACTATGTTTTATTATATGTATCAGCTGTGTTGTAAAAATAGAACATAATTTGCATAATATAAAAATATATACCGGTACCTCATGACTCACACATATATAGTTAACTGGGAGAGAACTTGTGTTTATCAGTTTAGGTGGTGTCCACTCCTTTTTTTTTTTACAAAGTGGTCATTCCATGTCAAATCAACCAAAAAAAATTCAAATTCAAATTCACCATCACCGATTTCAACCAAACTCAAAATTCTGATAGTATCTATGGAAAAAGTGATTCCTAATTTTTTTCAGATTTTTTTCAGGTACTGTTTTTTATATACAGCTGCCAAAATATTTCAAAATTTGTAAAAAAAGAGATGCATTATAATTTTGAATTGCCTGTAACTTAGACCCTATTTAAGATAAAGAGCTGTATAAGGTCTCATTTTAAAGCTCATTAACTGGGCTTTAAAATGATATTTAACATGATAGGGTCTCAAGCAATCTCATTTTACAAGCAATCATTTCTTTTTTGTTTTTTGAAAATTTCCAAAAGTAGTTTTTTTTAAATATGAAAAAAAAAATATTTTGTTTATCCGACCTTTTTCAACAAATTCTGTAAGTTTCAAACTGGGATCATAATGGGATTATAAATAAACAATTTTTCATTGATAACATGTTGATTTTATACAGTCAACACTTGGCAGTATGTTTTACAATCAACTGTAGGCCTACACATTTTAATTTATTAATCTTAAATAATATTTATTATAATTATTCAATGAAAATATTACTTACATTAATATTTATTTAATAAGTTTTTAATTAATTGCATAAGTAAATAAATTATAATTAATAAAGTCAAGTATAGCTTTACTTTATTTTTACATGGGAAGTGGTATTTTCCTGAACTGCACACAATGCATGCATGTTCTAACAGGCAGAGAACTATGAAGAAATCACCACATTGCTCAACCTTCACACAACCAATTAGTCAGTGTTCAGCTGTGGTGAGAGCAATCAGTGTTTAGGCATTTCTCTCTCTATATTGAATTAAAGTTACTTTCTATAAAGGTGTATGTGTTTGTCTTTAGACTATTAGTGAATGTGAATATTATATGACTGGGACATTTTATTTTGTACAAGTTTTAGTGATTTTTTTAACAATACAACTTTTATGCTTTGTTTAAATCTGAATATTTTTTAATTCATTGTAAGAGAAGTTATAAATATGGATGGATCAACATCAAAGACAAAAGTGAATTTGTTTTGTTGCAATCCACTCAATAAACCAAAACATAATTATCACAATAAGAACTTGAGATTGGTGAATAATAATCTGCTACACAAGTTCAGTTCAAAGATTAAGTCTGGTGATAAGATATGTGACAGTTGTCGCAAATTATTGTCAAATTCTGTGAATAAAGATCAATCTACAGAGCCTCCCTCTGATGATACAGATGATGATTCACCCCAAGAAATTAATATTTCTTCTCCTGAAAAAGCGGATGCTCTGGCTTGTTTGAACCGTAGCCTAATTGCTATAAACGAGTCACCGATAAAAAAGCACATATTATTAGAAAAGATATACCCAGCAGAAAAGCTTAAAAGAGTAAGTGAAGCTTTTAAATTCAAAGTGCTGGAAACCAGTGACACTTCTGATAGTTTGGAAACTCCTTCCCTGGTGATGAAATACTTCTCCAGATGAAAGAAAAGTTTCGAACAACTACAGATAAAAGTGTGATTATGCAAATCCTTACTACATTACCTTATAGCTGGACCGTACATAAAATTCAAGATGAATTTGGTGTAGCTAATTACACAGCCCGTAAAGCTAAAATACTCCAGAAAGAGAAAGGAATTATGTCATACCCTGATTCAAAACCTGGAAAAACATTGAAGCCAGAAATTGCTGCAAAAGTACAATCTTTTTATGAGAGTGAAGAAGTGAGCCGTATCATGCCAGGGAGGAAAGACTTTGTCTCGGTTAAAGTATGTGGAAAACGGGAGCATATCCAAAAACAACTTATCCTATGTAATTTAAAAGAACTGTTTGTATATTTTAGGGAGAAACACTCAGATATTAAAATTGGATTTTCTAAGTTTTGAGAACTTAGGCCAAAATACTGTGTTCTGGCAGGAGCAAGTGGTACACACAGTGTCTGTGTGTGTACAATACATCAAAATGCTAAGTTGAAGGTAGCACAGTGTAAATTCCCAGAATTAAGAGAGGGTGAAAAACTGATAAAAACATACCAAGATGCTTTACAAACATTGATATGTGATAATCCATCTGAATCATGCTACTTTGGTGAATGTTCAAACTGCCCAGGAGCAGATGTTTTACGAGCTAGGCTGGAATATTGTTTTGAAGTAAACTGTCTTGAGAATGTGACATTCAAGCAGAGGGTTATAATTGATAAGAACACCAGCTTAGAGACTTTCACTAAACCACGTGAAGAATTTATTAATGATTTTATTGAATCCCTTCCCAAACTTCTGAGACACAGTTTTATTGCAAAACAGCAATCATCATTTCTTAGTCATCTTAAGGAGGTACTAAAAGAGGGTGAGTTCATAGTGCTTTGTGATTTTGCTGAGAATTACTCCTTTATCTTGCAAGATGCTGCGCAGGGATATCATTGGAATAATGCACAAGCAACAATTCATCCATTCTCCATCTACTCAAGAAGTGACCTAAGCGGCGAGTTGCAGCATACCAGTTTCGTAGTTATTTATGATTGTCCTATCCATGACGCCATTGCTGTTCATTGTTTTCAACGGGTACTCATGGATTTCATGAGGTCGCACTTTACTCCAACTCCATCGAAAATATACTTTTCCGATGGATGTGGAGCACAGTACAAGAACCGACTTAATTTCTTTAACCTGTGTTTACATGAGGAAGACTTTGGGGTCAAAGCAGAGTGGCATTTCTTTGCAACCTCCCATGGAAAAAGTTTATGTGATGGGATTGGTGGCACTGTGAAGAGACTGGCTGCAAGGGAAAGTCTACGCCTTGTTTATGATGAGCAAATCATGACACCCCGGCAGCTTTATGAGTGGGCTAAAGTAAACATCAGTTCCATGCACTTTGCATACAGCACAATCCAGAAGCATAAAAATGAAGAAATGATCTTGAAGGACCGGAAGATATCTGCCCAGACTATTGAAGGCACCTTGAAACTGCACTGCTTTATCCCTTTAAGTAAGAGTAAAGTACTCACTAAACTGTACTCCTTCTCAGCATCTTCAAGGGAGGCAGAAACAACAACAAGGTGTGATGATGAACTAGACTTCACAGAAATCGTTGGTTTTGTGACATGCCTATATGGTGACTTCTGGTGGCTGGCGTGTGTTCTTGATTCATTTGAAGATAAGCAGGAATTCAAAGTGAGTTTCCTTCATCCCCATGGTCCAGCTCCTTCAAATTTCACATACCCTACAGTACCTGACATTCTTCGTGTGCACCGAAGCAGCATCCTCACGACAGTGGATCCATTAACAGCAACAGGAAGAGTTTACACATTGACAAAGGCCGAGACAGAAAATGCAACCAGAAAACTTTTTGCAGTGAAACAGATGTGAAGTTTTGAAGTAGGTTCAATAGGTACTTCAAATTATTTTTATAACAAATTGGAAAAATACAAAATTACACAGTGCATGTAGTTTTAAAATTAGGTTTTCATATGATCCCAATAAGATCCCATTTTGAAACTTTCAGAATTTGTTGTAAAAGGTTTGATAAACATAATATAATGTAACCATGACCGAGACAAAAAAGGTAAATCTAGCATTATCAGACAAGTGTGGAAAAATTTAAAAGAAAAAAAAGAGTATCAGTACATTCTAAAATAAAGTGATTTTGTAAGTGTAAACATGAATACAGAATCTTATAAGTTACTGAATTTGGGATTGAATTAGGCTAGAACACAATTATTTTAACATATTTAGATGCTTATTTTGGTTATTTAATATTAACATTGTTTGGAAGAACATGTGTGGCATTTTTACACAAACCAAATGAATACCCTGCCAGTCATGGATCGTCAAACTGGCAAGTAATTAGCACATTAACAGTTGCATCAACTTATGCTATTTATATTTTTATAATAATCCCATTGAGATCCCATTATGAAACTTTCAGGATATGTAGAAAAATAATGTATATTTAGCATATTTTTTTTAAGAATTTTTAAAAATCTACTTTTTTTAATATTCAGAATTTAAAATTTTTTTGAATGACCTTGAGATTTAAAAAAAATAAAATTTGCATGTGTCATATCAAATGAAAGCCCAATTAAAGATCTTCCAAATGAGCCATAATTCAGGACTCTAGCACAATTAGATCCAGAGTTATTGTCAGTTAAGGTTTGCTCAGCAGATCAAAAATCATTGTTTTTTAAAAATTTCAAAAATTAATAACTCAAAAATGGATGCAGTAAAAATTCTTTAAAAAATTATACTTGTTTATAATGATGAATTCTACAAATATACCAAGTTTCATAAAAATCAAAAATGGTCGGTTTGAGAGCCTGGTTGATTTGACATGGAATGACCCAATTGAACACAGTGGAATAAAATATTAATCCTTGTGCTGTAAAATATTTCTAGTACATAATTTTTTTGGGTCTATGTTGTCGTTGTCGTCCACCCCTCCCCGAACATTAATCCTGGATATGGATTCAGTATAAGGATTAAAGACTTATGGATTAGGACTCTGTAGACAGTACAATCCAATCTGGCATTTTACTTTATTTTCTCAAGTACTTTGGCCTGTTTCAGCCACAGACTTACTAAGCCTGTCGTGGCCGTCTGGATAACGGAAGTGTAAGGCCAAGAAAGAGATGGGAGGAACAGTTAACAGAGAGTGTGTAAGTGAGAGGAGAAAAAGTGGTGGAAGGATAGAGGAAGATGGAGGCATTTTACTAAACTGACCTGACCCCAAGCTGGAAAAAGTTGATTGGCTGTATTCGAATAGTATACTTCATGCGCCATCGACCCTTGACGTTCACTCAATAGTTGCATTGGCAATCACGTGATCAAGTGTAGAACCGTCCGGATGGTCAAGAAGTGTGCCGATGCACCTCTCATAAGCCCTTGAGACCAAGGGTGACGGCAAGTTATCCTTGACATGCCGTCAATACGGAGTTTGACTGTCAACTGTTTAATTTTTCGTTATGCTAGAGTAATGTGATCTGTGATGTGTGATAAAGTATTTTAACTATACTGGTAACAGTACTGCTTTTGTTGTAGTCTTTTTGAGTTGTGTTGGAAATGTCTAGAGAAAAGAAGCCGGGGAAGGATAATGTAAAGGGTAGTTTGCCGTTCGAAAAGTCTGTTGCTGTCTTTGAACTCAAGTGCGTGTAAAGTGTAAATTTATCAAGTGCGCATCAAGTCAGGTGTACTTGACTATTCGAATACAGCCTGTGATGATGATGAAGACGATAAGAGAGTACAATCCGTTAGTGTGTTTTATATACCATATGGAGTCTGTAGACAAGAGTTAAAAGATAACTTTTTTTTTTTTGCCTCTAACACATTTTGTATTTTTCCTGACACTGGTAGCAATATACACAAAAAAATAGAGTCCTTCTCTATATGAAACAATAAAAAACTATTTTAGAGGTTTAGTAATATTTTTTTTAAACTTACTTTTAGTCCTGGAAACGATTTTGGCCATTTTTTATCAAAATCACACATATTTTGTTGGTTTCAACAAGTAATTATTTTGAGTTGTTAATTAACACTTAGGAGAAACAAAATAAAATAAAATAGTAGAAATACAGCCTTTTTCCGCCAAAATGTATCTAAACAGGCAACAAACCTAACACAGTTTCTAAAAAAAAAAAGTTTCAACTTTCAGTATACAATTACCTTATATGAAAACAAAAACATCATTAATCTCCATAATGTAAAGTGGCTGAAATTTTCGAGTTGTCGTCTTGATACAATTGTGTAAGAGTGAAAGAAACATTTCGGGTATCTCTTTAACTATTAGACCCATACAAGGCAATGGAGAATTTTGACATCGTTTATTAATTTAATTGAATATATGAGATAAATCAATGTGTGATCAGTTAAATGAAATAAACGTGTTATTAAAAGCTTTGACGACGATAACAAATTTCTAAACCGGTGAATTTTTTCTTTAAATAAGTTTATGTTGTCTAATATATATGATAATTTTTTGAAAGAAGCTCATTTGGAAGGCTCTATCTCGTACCATAATCCTAAGCTATAGTAGTATTTAAGTAAGATAAAAGATCATCCAGAAGGGAATTTCTACTTTCAGTCTAAATGGCCGTTCATTCTACCAAAATACTAATGATAGTATTCTGGTACATAATAAAGCCTTTCAGATTGGGATTCTTACTAGTTTAGTAGATTCCGTACTTTCTACAAGCCTACAACCTAAATTATCGTTTGAACGTAAGACTTCGATACAAAGTATGTCATTCAAACAAATGCGATGTAGTTTTAGCTAACTTGTTTAATTATAGTTATCGAACTTTCAACCTAATTTTGTTTCTGAAAGCAATATACAAAATTTGAGACTACTTAAAAAAATGGTAATATAGTAATACTTTCCAAAAACCTATAACCTAAGTGATCGTTTGAACGTATGGCAACTGTTAAGAATGTTAGGAAATGTGTTGCGAAGTGACTGGATACACTGGGTCATTCGACGCGGTCGTGGAGGTCACAGTGGGTGTAGACCAGCTCAGGGCAAACTATGGTCCATGGGATGCATGCAGTGCGCCACGTATTTTTATACGGCCCACCAAGCTATCTATCTATGAATATATCGAACCCACGGAAGAACACTGACGTAACTGCAAATTTTGCTCAAATTGAGATAAGTGCGTCAGATTGTTAAAAAAAAAAAGTCATTATTTTACCCTGGAAAAATAACATGAGATTATTTCTTATAGTCGCCGGTAGAGCGCTGTCATGTCATTTTTTTTTTAGTAGGAAACGATCATAACTTCGGTACCACAGTGCCATAATGGTTAGTTGCGCGTGAGCCTTAGTGTTGGGAGTGTTGATTTTGAGTCTAAAGTGACGTAAGTGCTACCTTCACCATTGGAACAACAAATTTTAACTGTGTTTTAAGAAGAACAATGACGTAAGTATTCTTTCAGTGATTATTCTACTTAGAATCCACTTAAACTTAAATGCATCTAACAGAACAATGTATTAAATGTGTTTTGTGCTTTTGTTCTTCTCCCGACTTGAACAATGTCTAGAAGAACATTGACAAAAATTTATTTGTGCTGTTATTCTCCTTTTACTTTTTATAATTGCATAGGCGTATATGTTCTTTTTGTCGTTTTTGTCCAAATCTTTTGTTCAGTCAAAGAGCACATATGTCATTGTTTTGATTGTTCGATATAGATTCCGAATAACTTTCTCCATCTAAAGCAGGCTATTTTTTTTCAGCAATGCATATTCCTAGTTCGTGTAAAAATGACAAGTCGAACTAAAAAGATCATTGAGCTAGCGCTCAAAGAAGCTGAAATAGACACAGCTAATAATGGATCACCTGTTTCTTTGAGAATGGTTCATGCTTCGCCAGGTGGTGTGAACCACAATAATAAGACTGATGAAGCTCTATATTATATTAATTTGTAGTAAAGACATGCCCATTTGAAATCCTTAAGAACCAGCTAATAATTTACTTTGTGGAGGTATGTAAAAAATTAATTTCTTTTATCTTACGTCCTTCATTGAGATGTATTACTCTTCTGCATTACTCTACTAAAAAAACCTAGTTTTTTCCGATTGAGTCATAACTCATGATTACCAAACAATATTTTCAGGTGAAATGGAGGCCAGTGCTAGTAGGCCTTCCTTTGAACTGACAGAATCAGAAGCCCCAGATCGTTTCAATCTGTCTCATATTGAGTCGGAAATAGATGTTAACTACGATAATAAACTTGGGGAAAATGTGAATACTGGCAACACTAACAATATAGACCGATTCTTGTCAAATGCTCACGAACCTCTAGTCAGCTTTTCTTGTGAATGTAAGTAGGTTATATGTATAAAAAAAACTCTTTCTTTCATCTAAAATGATTTTGACTTAAAAGTTCTGCCCTACCTAAAGAGGCTTTGTGGTTTTGGAAAAACTATTAATACTGTCAGAGGTACAGATAGCTGACTTATTGGGCCGGAACAAACTTGAGCACATTAACATCCATTCATTATTGTCTATAAAACCATTTTCAGATTAAATGGACACCACCTTCGAATCAACAGAACTATTTGCTATAGGGGTTACTCCAGAAACTGACAGTATATTAGTCCCTTCTTATACTAGAATAAATATAAACCCGACAGAGAAAACGGAAGTAAATTCAGGAGAAATTAACAATACTGACCAGTCCTTTTCCAAATCTGACAAGTCTGCTACTGCTAGTTCTTTTTGCGAAGGTATGTTAAAAATGGACCATAATAATTATTTAACTTAAACTATAGCCCACCTACATTAAGTATTACATTAATAATTTGTCAAACCATTTTCAGCTGATACAGAGTCCAGTACTTCCTGTGCAATCTATGAATCTAAGACGGTTGGCAGTACAAAACTGAACTTTAAGCGGATCCCTAATCAAAACATCGTCTATGCTTCAAATGAGTCTGATGTCGATTTTTCGGGAGAAGACAGTGACAAATATCTACCGTCCAGGAGCAGCAGTTTTTTTTATCGTCGATTAGTGAGAGCCTACAGTCCGTATCAGTTTACAGTTCTAACATTAACTATGAGTCTCCTCCTAAAAAAGGGAAAAAAAAGAACTCGAGCCCCAGATAAATGGAAAAAAAAAAAATCTGCTAAGCTACTGAAAAATTCTGGGAAAAGCTACACGTCACGAAGGGGCAAGACAATCAAAGAGAAAGTGATGGGGCCACCTTGCCCTCAAAAATGCAAACTTTCCTGTGCAACCAAATTTTCTGAGCCCCTCAGGGCCTAGATATTTAAAAATTACTGGCAATGGTCCTCGTTACAACACCAACGAGACTATTTAGCCACATGCATTGAACCAATGCAACTGAAATATCGCCGCATAAAAGCAGACAAAGCAGGACCAAGAAGGCAGAGCTGCGCGTTCTTCATCTTTGGTAGTGGGAAAACAGTTCGGGTATGCAAGACATTCCTGATTAACACTTTGGGAATAACAGAGTGAACCATCCGTTCAGTAATTCAAGCAAAATCTACCGGTTTAGGAATAGTTCCGGGAGATATGCGTGGCAAGAATAACAAGCATCGGAAAACTGATAAGGAAATTGTGTATTCCGTTAGAGCATACATAAATTCGATACCTCGAGTAGAAAGTCACTATTTGAGATATAACACAACTAGGGAATTTATAGATGGAGGATTGACAATTGCAGAAATGTACAGAAATTATGAATCACAAAGATCTTTAATTATGATTCTTACTGCTGAATCTTCAATAATGAATTCAATATTGGATTCTTTGTGTCAAAGAAATATCAGTGTGTCTGTGAAGCATACAAGAATACAATTGGGGACGAAAAGGTAAAATTATAAAATGCTTATCAACTACAGCAAGAAGAAAAAGAGTTAAGTCGGCCAGAGAAGGCAAGAGATAAGGAAAAATGTAAAGAAGCTGGATCTCAAATGATTTTGGAAGTGTATGATCTTCAAGCTGTGTTGCCAGTATCAATGTGACAGACATCTGCCTTTTTCTACAAGTCAAGGCTGAACTGTTACAATTTTACAGTAAGTAATGACACCTTGTAACGTTATTTGCCACCCTACCATGTATTTACCTATATTTTTCTAATTTTTGTGAAGAGTTTCTAATTTATTTTCGTTTGAAATTAAGCACTTCAAAGTTCGGCCGCCGCTTAACACGCTGTGTTGCTGGCCTGCCAAATAATACTATTTACATCCATTCAATAAAATAAAAGTACGCAAGGAACAACGTATAACTTTGTTTCAAATAATTTAAATAAGGAATTTTGTCTTAAGGAAGAACACTTACCTTTTATTAAACATATTAATTATCGTTCTAAGAAGTTTGTTGACTTCTTTTATTTATTTTCAACGTCGGCCATGATTTATTTCAACGCATGCGCAGATCTAGTAAACAAGTGAGGGGTGGGTCTCGTGATTGTAAACGAAGCAAAAGAGGAAAGATGTAAATAACTCCAAACTAGCGTGCTTTTCAATTCTGACAGATAGAAATAAACATTTAATAAGAAAACGTTGTTCACATTCATTGGTATATATTTCAATATTTACATTAAACCTGCATTATATTTGATTTTTATCCCTATCTATAGCCAACATTTTATATTTTGTTTTAATATATTAGTTTTCTCTTTGGACTTGGAAGTAAAAAAATAGAACATTTTTAAATTTGATTTTGGAAGACTTTCTGGAGAAAACGAGACAAGGGTCTTCTTCCTCGGTGTTAGAAAATCTGCGGAGTTCTTAATTTAATTTATTTTTAAAGTGAATTAATAGTTGTGAAGTAAAGTTCGAGTAGCAAATGGAAATCTAAGTGTATGTGCAAGAGCTAGACTGTTTATTTTTTTAAGAATTTGGACGAGTTAACATTAATAAAGTGAAACAAATTTCTGAAGTTGGTGTTTCAGCATGGACTAATTCATTGGTGAGGTCAAGTCAACTCTTCAACTTTGAATTCATTTTTTTTTCTTTTATCAAATATCATAATTCATGTAAGAACTTTCAGAAAGACTATCTAATTCAGAGAATTAATTAACATTTTATTTTATGTCTAAATATTGATTCTATTGATTTTTTTGTTTCTCTCTTTTTTTCTTTTTTTTGTTTCATCAATACTATTTTATTTTATCAAATTAGAATTACAACTATCCGGAATTATATAGGTAGGATTGGGACGTGGTAGAAAAGGAAACAATAATAAACTCACAAAAGTTCCAATAATTGTTATTTTATACATTTATTTTTATTGTAGTCTAAATTACTACATTTTATTTCAACAATCCATGTTTTTTTATTTAAATTGTTCATGGTTTATTTTAAGTATTCCCCAGTGGTCTCGAGTATTGAGAGTCGTCGTGCCACTATCTGAATTAGCCGAGGTAAATGTTTTATATTATTATTATTATTATTATTATTATTATTATTATTATTATTATCTCCTAGATCCTAGGAGTGGCACTCACCAATAGCACAAATTTTATACATCTTGACATTAGATAAATGTTATTAAGTAAACATATTTAGAAGACACTGAAAGAATACTATAAATAGAAAGAAATAATAGAAAAAGGAAGCGAGTTAATTTTTTTTCACCACAACCTTAAGAAAGAATAATGGTGGGTGGCTCCTCTCACACAAGTTCAAGTTGGGGTTTGCAAGTTATTACCTCACATTTTTGATTTCAGGTATTGGAGATATGTAAAGACCAAAACGTATGCTACTTCTGGCATGAAGGATTGGGACACCGAGGTTCCATTGAAATAGGTTCCTGTGTCTTGAAGTTTCTCAAAGAGTTGGTCGGCTCTCGTCCCAACAGCGACGTCATGTTTTATTCAGATAATTGTTGTGGACAGCAAAAAAAAAAACGGTAGGTGATAACACCAATATAGGATTAACTCAGCATAGCCTTATTAGCGAGGGTATTCTATACTTATTATGCATGTCTAGTACTTTTTGCAAGTTTATGTTTTAGATTTAGAACATCGGTTAACCTCATACATAAACCAAGTGACGTAATTATTTTGATTGCAGGTTTATCTTTGGAGTATACCTATACGCAGTAGAGAAGCTAGAAATAAAGAGTAATATGCACAAGTTCCTTATTCGTGGACACACTCAAAATGAAGCAGATAATGCCCACAGCATAATTGAAAAGTCACTGAAGAAGGAGAAACAGTGTAGCATTTGCTTGCTACAAGTGCAAACATCTAAGTCGTAAAGCAGTAAAGCAGAGACTTAACCCATTGCACGGATGTCGACCCCAGTGTAGACTGCTACGAACACTACACTCCCAACCACAAATAACGCGCCCGGCCTCAACAACATGCCACGATAGACTGGGCCGGCGACGTGTTAATATTCATGCGCAAAAAACCCGGGCCAAAGAACTTCAAAATAAAAGAAGAGGCTCCTCACCTCAGTGTTCAGGTTGTTCTCAAGTGGTCTAGAAACGTATGGAAGATACCATCGCGTGTGGATTCCTCCCCTTGTTTATTCTCTTTGGATTACCACCCTTCCCCATGTGATCACTTCGTTCTGTGTTCCGTGAGTTGTGCTGAATGATATATAAGACTGGTTGTAAAAATGATAGAGCACTCTTGGACTTGCTTCGGTAATAGTTGTACGAAGCTGAGGCTTCGATTATTATTTATAAAATGTAAGCAAAATTCTCTTTCGGCGTATTTATTTACTTTCTATCTTCTAAATTCTCTTTCGGCATAATATTAATAATTTCTTTTTTTATTATTATTGAAATGATTGAACTCTGGTCACACATGATTAAGCAGAGATTTTAGATAATTTAAATATAGGGATATTAAATGTTTTGGCATATTTATTGTTTATTTATCTCAAACCTTTTGAGTAATGGTCAAATTTGGTTTGCTCGGTTAAATATTAGATCTTGGGAATGTTTATTAAATATTAGATCCTGGAAATGTTTATTAAATGTTATATCTTGGATATGTTAATAAACATTTCCAAGATCTAATATTTAATAAATTTAAATTAATCTTGTTGTTAACCTTGAGTTCTAAGTAGTAAGGTTATAGTTATGAGGTTGGGCGCTAATTGTAAGACAGCGCTAGTGATGAGATGGTTGGAAAACTTTATAGTAATTTTGATTATTGAATGCAATTCTTTTACTAGGATTAGCGAATATATTGTTGGGTAATGTTAGGATCGATATTAGGTCTATTGATATTATATATATATATATATATTTGATGAACTAGTGTAGTAGGCCTACTTTTCATTTGTATCACTACGAAATTGGTTTTGAAAATTACGGGCGGGCGACACTCAAGTCAAATTATTGTTAGTATTGGAAAATGAGGATTCCTGAGGAATTTTAAGAACGTTTTGTATTTACAGTCTTTGGAGACATATTGGAATAAACAATGACTTTCACTTATGATATTGTTAACCAATATCAAGAATTTAATTGTTAATATATTGTTGCTTTCTTCAAGCTAAACTATTGTCATGATGAGCACGATTTTTGTACATTATCAATTCAAATAAGGACTTCCTCCTTATTTGACATGTTGCAAATATTTAATTCATTCTTTTAATAAATGATCAATTCTATTGACTTCTCGATTTATGCTACTTTCCTATTACTTATATTATATCCTTAGGTTTTATAACTTCCCACATTTTAAGCGGTTTTTGCTTTTGGTGGGTGTACATTTAACCATTGTTGAGGCTGACCGTCAGGTATAGTCCTCAACCGGATTGGGTTGCGTGTTCTGGATAAAGTTATACACAGATTTTCAATATATTTTTTATATAATTCACACAACTCACTCCTATTGCCGTTTTTATTAGTTTTATTTTTATTTTTGGACCCTACTTTTTAGGTTTTGGGTTAGGAATAGAGTTCAACAGTCGGGGCCTATTTACGTTCCGGATCAATACGTTTCCCTGATTAGAAGTGCCAAGAAGAAAGGAAAGCTTTTTATTGTCCAATAATTAAGGTACAGTGACTTTGTAGATTTGAAATTATTGGCAGAGGAATTGTCATTCAACATCACTAAAAACCTGGATGGTGCCCCAATCAAGGTTGATTCACACTGATAGGACTGTGCGCAGACTGTGCTGGGACTGTGTTGTGCTGCCAACAATCTCGAACAGGTCATTCCCATAAGAGTTACCTTGTAAGACCGTTTTTGATTCACACTCATAGGACTGTGCTCAGGCCGTGCTGTGACTGTGTCGTCTTGGATGGTTTCAAAAGTGATTTCCCAAGGTCAAGGTCCAAAACGGTACGAACAACAACTGTGTACAATAAACCAAAACTATGGATGAAGAAAACTTAATAATGTTGGTTCAAGAATATAAATGCTTGTAGAATTTGCAGCATAAAAATTATGATAATAATCTCACTAAAGAAAATATTTGGAAGGAGATAGCTGAAAAACTGAATGCAAGAAGTTTCTGTAAGGTTTCAAAGTTCGGGACCCTCATTCTTAATATTTGTGAAGCTTTTGATGGTCATCTCTGAGTTGCCCAAATATATTGTGGAATTCTTCTTCTCTTGCTCTAAACAAATGATGAACCCAGTATTTTCTTTGTTTTCTCTCTTTTTATCAAGTGAAATAAGATAAAGATCACATGCTACAATCGCATCTTCCTCTGTTTGATCCATGTCTACTGAGCAAAACAGCGCTAACAGCACAGTTCCAGCACAGTCCTATCAGTGTGAATGGTAGCGACACGACACAGTCCCAGCACGGCCTGCGCACAGTCCTAGTTCCTTAACACAAATCGAGCTGACACGTTGGTCGCCACTTTAATATAAATAGTAAAAAGATGAACACAATCTCTCTGAATTATAGAACCGAATAATTTAGATATTGAGTACGTTGGGCACCACTCCTAATGTCTAGGAGAAAAGGAGAAAAATTACAGAAACGTATCTCCAACTCAACTAACCGGTAGTGGCAACGACACCCCTCTACACTCGGGACCACTGGGTGTGCTCAGGAACATTACTGAATTGTACAATGTAATTAATTTTGAATTATAATAAAAAAATATTGATAATTGTGTGTTATTATTATTGTGGTTTCCTTCTGAGTCCAGAAAGAGATCCTACCTAATAAGGCACGCCTACTAAATTATAAAACTAATAAAAGTATTGTGAAGCAATACTCGAAAGATAAAAATCAAAAGAAAAAGATAATTAATTTTACATTAAATTATATTGACTAAAACAGATAAAAGGTCCTTTAAATTTCTAGTAAATCGACGAATATTAATGATGAGCTTGATATCACCCAATAATGTAGACCGACGATTTCTTGTACTAGTAGTAAATCTGTATTATCATTCACTGTAGTTGGTTCTGTTAAAATTTCCACATAAAAACTTCCAATAATCCTTTTCTGAAGATCAGTTCCTATTTTTCATGTTTGTGCATGGCCGAAATTGATGATTTACTATATAATATTCACCTTTTAAAATTGATCCAAATTGAATCTTTTCTTATATTTTTTCAGTACTCCTTTTTTCTCCAACAATCCAAACATCTTATTTTGTTTTTTTGTTTAAAGAAAATAGTCTCTGGCCTTGGAGAAAGAAATGATTTAAACTTCGCGAATAAAATTTCAGAAACAAAATAAATCAAGATGGAAATAGTTCCGAAATCCACCACTCTTTAAAACAGCTAGCGTTAAAATCACCTACCAAAATAGTAATAAACATGGCGGGTTGGCTTTCATGAATTAAAATAAAGAAAGGCATTTTATTACAATGAAATAAAGGTAAGTAGTATATATATATATTAATATTTCAATTGTAAGCGAATATATAATTAGTATTTGAAGATTTAGGAGTTGTGATTTAAATTTCAAACAAATAAATAGTAAAGTTGTCAACGTTATTACATAGTTGAAAGTTTGAGTCAACTGACTATTAAATTTATATTTTAAGTAAATATTTAAGCAAAAATAATATCACAAAAAAGATATAAAATGTTTTCTCTTGCAAAAAAAAAAGAAAAAAGAAAAAGAGCATTAAAAGGCATTGATAGCCTTTAATCAACAAAATAAATAGCTTAAAAGAGCACATTAGGCTGTCATAAATTATGAAAAAGGTTGTGTTCCCCAGAGGAACAATGACGTAATTGGTACGTACCTTAAGTTTTTGGGCTAATAACAGGTAAGTTTGGCGAATTCTAAAAATTGTTTCATCCTAAGATAACTATCAAGCCATAAACTTTTCATTGAACCCAAAATATAAAAGGTTCATGACAAAACCAACTCCGAAAATCCCAGCTCAATTTAAAGAAAAACTTAAAACCCGATTTCTCAACATTTTTGTTTTCTACACTTGCGTCATTGTTCTTCCGTGGGTGCGATGTATATAGTTCTAGAAACAAAGGTTAAATTTTAAATATAATCCTAGAAACAAAAGTCTCCTGCCGGGCAAAATACCTATTCCATGTTTGTATTCTTTTGCTTAAGATCAAAGAGTTGGCAACCCTGATCACTCCAATAGCTTCACACATAAGAATGTGATCAACACAATAAAAGGCTTTGGAGTAGTCCAGGAATCCGAAGTTTACACTCTGTTGAAACTCTCTTTCTTCCTGCATAATCCATCGCATGTTGGCTATGTAGTCTCTAGTCCCCTTACCTTTAAAATTTGAAGTGTATATAATTTAGTGTGGATAAGAAATTATAGATCTCACCAAAATATTACTAACACTTAGTTATATTCAATAACTTGTATTTATTGTTGGCCTTTTTGCTAGTTAGTATGCTCAATCGGTAGAGTACTTTACAACATTCGTGAACTTTTAAATGTTGATTGGAAGGAACAAAGTAAAAGAATAATTTACAAGTTTAACAAACTAATTTATTAATATTCAATCAAGTCAATAGGAAATACTGTATTACATAGAATTATAGGTATACATTATTCAAACCATCCATTATTTAAGCCTGATAATATAGATGGTTACTATAATATAAATAACTCGACAGAGGTGTGAAGCACCTAGGTACACCCTATAACCCACACATGTAGGTCATAGGTGTAAATAATAAAACCTGTAACTCGTTAAAACAGGACAATTACTAAATTATCAAATAAGATGAAAGGGAGCAACTCTAAGGCAATATAATTAAGTGGCGGTAATCAAATCTAATTACAAAATTATCATATATCATTCTACTCCAGTCAGCTGACTGTGAGGCTTCCAACTATAACGCATAATTTCAAATAGAAAGAACTAATTTTTTTAAAACAATTTGTAGAGTATCTTTGTGCACGGCTATTATGGGCTATTCCATGCTGATAGTCATTGTAGCTTTATGGGAGCTTACAATTGGGCTCATGTGTTAGACCCCGCTAGGTGCGTTGTTTAGCTAATTATGTTCTGATTTCATAGAATGATCCCTTGGGGACAGTGGGCTATGGAATCGAGTTTTTTGAGTAATTTTTTTTTTGTTATCTCATGATCCTGTTCGATCCTAGGTTAAAGGGTAGTGTAAGAGATAGACAGGTGAAAGAGATAGACTAGGTGTAGAGGTACACCAAGATGCGTATTTCTCGTATTGATTTACGAACCCTTCTAATGTGATAGAGGGGGGGGGGACGCTCCCCTAATTTATTTAGACTGGATTCTTTATTTGTTATGAGTAGTAGTGTTGGTAGATCTGGGTAAAGACATGACTTTCATATTACCATCATAAAATGGTGTTAAGAATCTTGTGCCTCAATATACAAAGCATTGAAGATAGAAGAGATATATTCTACACACAATAAAAGTGTACACTAGTGATATAGTGTGCAACCTATTGCCGTGGGCATAGTTGTGAATAATTTTTTTTTTTTTGTGAGTCTAGCTGCGTCCCTGTCCTTTTGAGTCCTGGTATCTGGTAATTAGAAGTCGGTTACGTAAGTGTCGTATTGAGAAGTAGAAGTCTGTTACGATCGAGAAGAAGATGATTGGTCATCTCCGAGCCGAGCCGAGCCGAGCCGTTGTGATGTTGAAGGCCACAACCACAACCACAACCGAGATAACGAGATGATGGACCATCGCCAAGAGAATGGAAGCTGATTCTTCTCCTCCCGCTTGTCAAGGGGGGGGGGGAGAGAATTGTAACAATACAAGGGTTGTATTGTGCAATCTAAACCCCACCCAACCCGATGTTGCATAGACTATCGTCCGAATCATACTACCCACTCCAAGACACGTCGACATTAATTCAAATCACCTACAATAGTATATCTTCACTATTGTAGTTCCATGTCACTTCAAGCAATATATAAACAATATCTTTCAATATAATTCACTATCAACACTCGATGATCCGACCTGGCTGTCTTAGATGTATCGGATGGGCGGTTTTTCCTGCACAACTGGCGAAACCTGTTCTCTGACGTCAGCAGCCAATCCGTCAAAAAGATGTTTTGTCAACAAACCTGAGAAGCGTCTACACGAAGCGTGATGACCAATCAGCAACCTACAAGCAAGTTGGCATACGTGCCAGAGGAGGCATGCCCCTCCAAGCTGAAACGTCACCCGGCTTAAAATGGAATATTCCTACCAAAATTCCTACGCAGTTAGCTCACTATATAATATGGATGTTGGGAAGATAAAAAACAACTTTTGAAATCGGCACCGGCGTGGATGGACCTCCGTTATATTTATTATATATTTTGGACTATTGAAATCAGCACCGGCGAGATGGACCTCCGTTAGATTTATTAAATATTGTACTTTTGAAATCGACGCCATGATGGATGGATGTGTAGATTATTTTATATCGTCTGGATCCTTGCGCTTTGTTAAGGCCTTCGACGCTTTCTTCACAGAAATTTTCTCGGCGATCCCTCAATGGTCCTTCCTGAAGGCACCAGTGGGACTCGCCTTTGAGGCCTCACCTGTACCACCATTCATCCCAACCTCCAGAGTTCCAGAGGTGCGATTGAGCGTCTCGACAACGGCCGCACGTAATTTAGGGCCCCAAGGAAGTCTCGGGGGTGTGGCCCTATGAGGGTTCGGGGGGTTCTCCAAGGAGATCTTGGAGGTGTGTCCCGAAAAGGGTACCTCGGGGGCATAGGTGGTGGAGAATATCTCATTGGAGGCCTCGCCTCCTGCATAAATCTTGGCGCTTGTTGACTTGGAATTTCTCAAGTAGTGACGAGAGGCACAGGTCTAGAAAATGTCTTCGAAACCTCTACTGCACAATGGCAGTTGGGACAATTTATGATTTGGCTGATAATCTGACTATATGACGTCTGAAATACCGGAGCTTGTAAGGATAAGTATTCTTTGTGTGCCTGGGGATTTGGAATCTTATTTTCAGTTTGAATTTCCAGAATTTTTTTCTCTGCCTTCCATTTCGGATAGGCCCAAGAACAGGCAGAATGCGTACTCTTGCAATTCACGAAGAGCACAGGAGCCTCACACGGTGTATCGTGAGCCGGTCCGTAATCTGCAGAGATTGGCTTACCACGACATCGCAACTTCGTATGCCCAAATTCCTGGCACTGAGAGCAGCGCCGTGGGTTGTAGACATACGTTTGGACCCTGAGCACGTGTAAATCTGCTCGGACCTCCTTTGTAAGGGTTGGAGTCGCCAATGTAAGATATACGTATTAGTCTTCTTTTCTTGGCCATTCTTTTTTGTTACTATCCTATAAACTTGGGTAGCATGTTGAGGTGCAAGCTCATCACAGATCTCCTCAATACCTACGCAGTCGAGGTCATAACAAGTGACCACTCCATTGAAAACATTGAGGAACATGTGTGGCTCCACCTTTATCTCTAAATGGGCTGAATTACTCAGCTGTATATCAGTTATTCCCATTACATTTACCGTCTGGACGTCAATTATGGTGTGTATCATTAAGTACCATCTTGCAGTTTTCTAATAGAGACCTCTGATTTTGCTGCACCATTTATTACTCTTTCGAGGATCAATGGGTTGGCACGCTTCAGAGTCTCACCATCGTCTACTCTAGACATTACCAGAAAGCGGCGCTGGGGCCTCAACACTTCCTGGATTTTTTTGTAAAGGGCTGGACGGCCTTACCCGTTTCCGCTTCTTATCGTTAATATGGTCTTGTGAGGGACCGGGCAGTGCGTTGCCAGCGGGGTTTGGCAGAATGGTGCCAGTGGACGGTAAGTTGTCAGCAGCTACAAAAGAGGTGGCCATGCCATTTTTTGGACAACCCACACAATACTCGGATCGTAGACCCAGGTTGATCCAAGTTGGTACTACCACATGAGGCCCTGTTAACCCTCCCGATGTAGAGCCCCTCACGACGCTAGACATGACAACCTTTACATGGGGCATCGCCAGGAGAGAGATTTTACGTCCGGGCCCTTATGAACGCAACCGGTCTTTTCTCAAGGTAGGATACCCGGTTATTGTCATCCCTAAGGCCCTTCTACCAAGATATTACAACCAGCGCACTTTCATGAAGGAGATCAATTGCAGTGGTATCCAGTAATTGTCTGAGGAGAGCCAGGTTAGCAACCAAGGTCGTCAACGGAGAAGGAAAAAGTTTCCGTGCAGGAATGAACGGCATGGTGAAGGGAAGAAAGAAGTAATTAAAGAAAGAAAATGGAGGAGGAAGAGTAGAAAGAGAAGGGAAAAGAATGAAGGAATGAGAAAAAGAAGGAATAAAAAAGGAGGTAAAAGGGAAGATCTAGGATAGGTTTATCCTGCACGAGGAACGTCGTGATTAAAAGACTCCCCTTTAAGTCGTGTCTTTCAACAAGCAGGGGTTACTTCGGAACGATTTTAAATTCCGTCCCGCAGGGGAACAGGAGGAAGATGAACCGCCTTTTTGGCCGTTAGGTCCGCCAGTTCATTACCAGAGAGACCGGCGTGACAAGGCATTCAGCAGAACGCGAACTGCGTGTTTAACAAACCTATTTTAAAAATTTGCTCTTGGATCTTTTTCATGAGGGGACTTCAATAATACAATGGGGACAATTTCAACAAAGCAATCTTGGAACTCGTACAAATGAGGAGAGAACGGTAACAATTACGATATATAAAACACAACGATTTAAAAATGACCTATAGTTTTGCCGTAAGAACGCTGTATTTAATGGGTAAACCAAATTTAAAATCAGAACCTTCCTCGACAAAGGCACAATCCACGAAGACTTCAAGCCATTCGTTTATATGCACTGTAATCCTGAGTTCGTTCAAAGGTTTCTTATAATCTATAATCTGCTCTGCTGTTGCTTTAGGGAACTTGGGAAGTTCTAAATGGCATTGAGATAGGCGTACCTTCCAGGGTGCAACTTGACCTGGATAAGTAGTGATACCTTTCGGAAGAACTATCCCACACGTGTTGAAAACTGATAACATACCGCATACGGATCCCAAAGAACGTGCAACAATTTAGTTTCGTACAAGACATGGTTGGGAGGTGGAACACCGGGTGATTGCATACATTTTGTGACATGCATGTTAAAAGTAATTGAAATATATTTTAATAATGGTGTATGCCTAAACCTTGGGCTTAAAGAAGGACTGCCATCTTTAACTTTTACTTTTGGCCTGCATCATACTTGTTTTTCTCGCATAGCATGAAAGGTTTTTTTAATTGTTACTAGTAAAAATTAAACAGCAAAAACCTAATAAATAAAACTGGCGTTTAAAAACAGGCTTGGTGAAAATCTGTATGTGTGTGATGTGAAGTTATAGTAAAAATAAATGGTAAAAACGTAATAAATAAAACTGAAGTGTAAAAACAGGCACGTTGAGAATCTATGCGCGTGAGTAGTGAATCAAAGTAACAAACATGGCTAATAATGATGGAAGTTCTGATGATGTCTCTCAGATTGAGAAACAAACTGATAACGCCAGCTTCCAAGTATGGAAATTCCATCTAATTGTTTTATTTAAATTAAATGATATCTACGATGTTGTGGCTGGTACAATAAAACTTGAAGATGTAGCTGATGACGTGGCATAAAGGCAACATGGATTAGAAAGGACGCAAGTGCTCAGAAATCAATTATTACAACTGAGATGGGTTGGCTATACCTGAACATCAAAGTCAGGATAGAAGGTGTCTATCGAAATATAAGCTCGCAAAAAAGTGGGAGGTGGCATTTACCACGTGTCAGCAACCTTGTGGCACACACGCTTCATTGACTGACTGCGAAAGTAAAGAGAATCTGAGTGGAAAGTGGTCACTGTCATAGAGTTCAGATTTGACCTCTCCATATAAGTGATCAACGATGCTGGGGCTACAAAACGCCAAGTCAATGGTAAAAGATACTCCATTAAACGTGTAAAAATGCGTCTTGGCCCCAATGTTCAATAACTCTGGATACCTCGAAACTAGTACATCCCTTTGTATTCAGCCACGGGAGTTTGTAAAAGAAGATCTCCACACCACCTTGTACGAGCAAAAATCCCCCAATATGAAATATGGGTGGGAAGTTGTATTAGAGGACCTCTAAGCTCCTCTTGGTAATATGTTTATCTAGCAGGAGGTAAGAAACAACTTACTCTCACTTCCACAGAAAGAAAGACTCGAACAGCGATCACTTGGATATCGGATACGATAATGATAAATTAATTGCATCTATTGCTTCGTGTGAGTATAGCCACACCTCTACGTTCCCGATCAATGAATGGCTTGTCCCACGATGTATCGGACTATCAGCAGGCCAGAAGTTGATCTCCTGCGAACCTAAATTGTAAGGATGCAGGGGAAAAAATTAGTAGTTAAATTTCCTTTACAAGAGCGGGTAAACCCCTAAAATTCCTTTGTAGTAACGATATTATTTATTATTAAAAATTTATTCGCGTAATCATCTTTTAAAAATTTTAATTTATTTTAAGTCTTTTTAGGTTAAAGTGCCGAATAGAGTTTCTGCTGGATCTCTAACTGTAAAAAAGGGATTTTCGCTTTTTCATCAGATATTGGGCACCGTGTTCTTGCACAAAGCCTTCAGCGCATTTTTATTAATTTTAATGTAGTTGGTCCCTCGCTGGGATTTATTTAAAGCACCAATGGGATTCCCATTTGCAATCTCACCGTCTGACAACCCAACCTAGCCTTTGGAGTTCCGGAAGTGAAAGGAGGCGTCTCAACACCGGCCGCTGATAACATGTATCTTCGAGTGTGAGCCAAAGAGGTTACCCAAGGTTTTTTCGGGGTGTTTTCCTGAGATGGACTTGCGGGAAGGCCCTTTGAATCGGGGGAGCTATTTGGATAGACATGCAGGTTGGGGCGTTTAAATCTAGAGAGAATTTTCAAACGGGGTTTTGGTCGTTGCAGCAGGTTGGTCTACCCAATGTATGGGGTGTAGACAAGCAGAGGGTAGGTTAAGTGCACCAGTATGGGCACCTTAACACTCCTGTTAATGCGCCTGGATTCACCTCGGTTGCGTAGTTAGCTAACGCGCTAATTTCATGTTGAGCTAGACTGCCGAGGATGAGAGATTGAGGTTAGAATCTCGGTCGAGTGAAGTGGGGGTGGTTTTCTCTAAATGGTTTTCCACACCTCCTCTAATTCAACCTTCCCAATTCTTAACCCATTAGCGTAATTAGTACTTAAGCGTATAATCCGAACAGGTAGTAAGACGCGGTGCTATAATTGTTTTCATGCGCATGGAAAGATAATGGAAAAATCTTTACATATTTATAGCGAAGGGGTAAATGGGGTAAGGAGAAGGAGTGGGGTGAAGAGAGTAAAAGAGAATTGCATCAACATTCGTAGGTAAATTACCGTTATAGGTATGGTGGGAAGAGGCGAAAGGAATTGTGGAAAAGGGGAGGGGGAGGGATAGAAAAGGTAGGCAAAAGTTATTGTGGAGAGGGAGGGGAGGATGCAGGGGTGGAGAACTTTACGGGGGCTAGGGTACGTTAGGAGGGTTTCGGAGAGCGTCTGGGGGACAACAATGTCCACCATTTTGAAAAAAAAAAAGTGAGCCAGATGCACCTATATTCTCCACTTCCATTCTATATTTATCTTAATTCCTTTTTGGAGCAAGTATTTTCCTAAGTACTTTGAATTCGAACATCCTAAATTGCATCTTGTTATGTAAGGTATGAGCTCCATGTTTTACAATAATATCTTGTACTCTCACCAGACATTATTAGGAAAGTCAAATCCGCCAATTACGGTGAGCAGCACATTCAGCGCAAATGGAATAAACTAAAACCAAGCCGAACCGAGGTATTGACTGGCAAACCTAATGGAAAGACCTAGACGTAGATGGGAGGATAACATTAGAATGGTCTTGAAAAAGATAAAGAGTCTAATGAGGTGGAATGGATAGGACAAGCTCAGAGAATATAGGATTGAATGAACGGATAACTGCCAGATGGTGTGAATTAGTGAACTGGATAAACTAGCTCAAGAAGAGATAGATGGCGTACTTTTGTAAGCGCAGCAATAAACTTTCGAGTTTCTACTGTCATAGATTAAGTAAATAAACTTGACAACTTTGGAGAGGTATCTCGAGTGTGTTCGTTCCATTTAAATATGTGGGAAAATGTCCGGAAATACAATAGAAGGGAAATTTTCCCTCTCACCTATCTAATGACTATTACCTTGTTTATTTTAACGATTTGATATTGCTTGCGTGCATGTCCACCCCTGGTGATGAAAGGTAGCAGTGGACGGACGCCACCTTGCAGCAGGACCAGTTCCACCACGCTGACGCGGCGGAGTACTGGAGCGAGCGGAGCTGTCAGTGCTGAACAGACCTCGGACTCGTGTGCTTGTCTGTGCGTGATAAGTGAAGTAGTATAGTGCTCGAGTGGTTCGAGTGACGGTCACCACGAGGGAATTATCACTAGCAGCGGCGGTAACTTATCAACGAATACATTACAGGTATAATATTTCTTTATACTTTTTGTGCTGATTCTGTACTTTCTCAGGATAGTATTATTTATTTTTAAAGGGTGTGTCGACAATGTGAAGCTTCCAAAAATTAGTGTAGTACTCGTATTATTTTATAAAGCGCTTCTTGTAATAATTAACATCCAATTTGAATACATTTTTTCAAGACTTTACTAACAATCACGTGGTTCATGAGCAAGGTCCATTAATTTTAAATTGTGAATAATTTGAGTGGTAAGACATTAAAAAATAACTAATTTAATACTTGTTTCAGTGGCCGAATGGTCTAAGGCGTCACTCTCACAATAGACTAGACTACCAATTACAGGGAAATTGGGGTTCAAATCCCAGTCGGGTGTATCGAGGGTGATTTTACCTAAAATGGTTTTCCATCTTCTTCCACGCAAATTCGGGTACTTCCTCCTAATTCAACCATCCTCATTTCTAATAAATGTGAGCCGCAACTATGAGCACATGGACTAAACGTATTTTCTTCTGATCTGGCTTACCGTTGATGGTGGGGTTGTTATCCAAAAACCAGTCAGGTTGTACTGAAGGGTATTTCTTAAATATATTCCCAATCGTCCTTCGTGTAAATGGGGTACATTTCTTCTCAACGATATTTTCCTCGTATTTATCTCATTAGTGTAGATATGCATATATCCCGGATACAGTACATATAAAGAAAATGTAGAGTAAACGAATGAATTAAACTGTTAGCACCCTTTTGTAGGTACTAATTTTCACAGATTGCTTGCAAATAAAAAAAGTTTTGAGGTCGATTCTTGACAATGTTGTAAATTGTATCACTGTGAAATACATTTAAATGGTAAATTACTGTCCGACCTCATCTTCCTGGGATCTATCGTTTTATATTAGAGTTCATCTCACTCGAAATGTCTAAAACGTTGATGAAACATTTTGATATTCTTAAATAAAAATCAGTCACATTTCTCATACTGAAAACTTATTTCCTGTAAGATCAGCGACATCAGAAGAGCTTGTTTTCCTTCTCCCACGTGAAACATAACCCAATTGTTTTAGCCCGGTGGTTCTTAACCCTTGGGTGACCTGGTGGTCTAGGGGTAAGGTGTCAGACTTCTGTGCTGGCGGCCTGGGGTTCAATCCTCGGTCCCGGCACAGATTTATCTGATTACCAAACCCTTCCTACACCTCTGACATACATCTTGTGAATGTGTGGAATGCCAGGCCGCCACCGTGGTTCGGATTCCACGTTAAACTGTAGGTCCTTCCATTCCATCTCACAATCACCCTACCATTACACATTAGCGTAAGTGCGTATAACCCGAACGGGTAGTAAGACGCGGTGCTAATAATAATATAATAATAATAATAATAATAATAATAATAATATCTTAACCCTTTATTACCCGTGGCCCCTAAATATCCTAAAATATCTTCACGGCTCAAAGTTTTTACTAATATATTAATAATTAGATGTGTTCTAAAATAATGACTCTATTTACTTATTATAATAACAAAACAATTTAAAAAACAGGAATTAACTTACCTAGCTAAATGTATTTAATGGCACCTCTACTATTGAACACTTTCCACTAATTTATCTATTCTTATTTCAGTTGTATTGCATAGTACTATTCGCATGCATGAGTAGATTCGGAGTCGATTTTTTTTGCTTAGTTTTAATATTTACAATTGCAGAAAATCCCTTTTCACATAAATAAGTAGAAACAAAGGCCAGAAAATTTTGAATGGCAATGGAAAAAGATGCAGATTATTTTCACTACCCATGATTTCTATTATCCGTGTTTCCCCTCCCTTCCATTACCCCGGAAAACTGAGAGTCTAATGCAGTTCTATACTTCCGACCATCGAATTCTTTCTTCCAAAACATAAATTTAAGATGATTAACTTTAGTGATAAGCAAATAACATGTTAAATTACTTTTTCGAGGCCCCCCCCCAAAGAACGGCCGCGGCCTCCTGGTTAATAATCACTGTCCTAGACGATTTTCTATTGTCCGTATTTTACTTTAATGGAAAGAGCATTTTATTTTATTTATGTTGAACATTTCAAAAACATATTTAGACAAAAAAGTTAATTTATTTTCAATACATATTTTATTATATCCATAGATTTTTTTTTGTTCAAATATTATGGGATGGAGGCAAATTATTTTATACAAAATTGGCCAATATTTACATTAAAGAATATTTTAACAAACGTAGTCAACATCATTAGATTTAGGCCCTCAGTAAGAGTGTAATAATCACTCTAATGGATTTAGAGATTAGGAAGGTTATATTTAGAAGTGTACCCATATTTGCGTGGAGGTAGAGTGGAATTAAAAAGAAACCCAACCTCAGTAAACCCGACCGAGATTCGAACCTCAATCTCCCCGTCATCGGCAGTCTAGTCTACTGTGAGAGTAGCGCCTTAGACTATGCGGCCACCGAACAGGTAGTTTGTCTATTAAATCAGTTGTCAGAACTACGCCTAATTGATATAAAAAGTTTGACTAATGTTTTTCCCTTCCAGCAATTGAATCAACATTAACCCTAACATTGAAATTAATTGTCTATAAGTGGCTTCTTTACTGAAATTTTCCTTTATTTAGTTATTGAATTGAGAGTCAATCTTATAGTCCATGTGCAATCTTAAAACCCCTTTGAGTTTCGAGATATTATCAAATTTCGAGTGAGTAGACCCCTCGAAACATATCGCTCGAGTTCAATTACCATGGTTTTGGTTTCGAATAGTTGGGGGGTACCAAATGGGAAACTCGAGGATGGGAGCACTCGAGATGCTAAAAAATATAAACAGGAATATGCCTTCTGGCGTCGGGGTTGTTTTTTCCAGTGATTAAGTTAGAATACGTCATTAATAGCTTAAAACAAACAAAAATTAGGAAAATCTAATAAGATATATAAAAGCAATTAGACTGGACTGTGTTTGTCTAGTTCCGGGATGGACAAACTACGGCTCTCCGATGTGTTCAATCCGGCCCGTGGTATAAATAATTTAAATGTGTTGCGTCATGTTCCGTTCTGAAAGTTCAATCACAGATTCTTTCATCTCACTCCTCATCAAATAAATATTCTGAACGTATTTAAAAACATAAGATTAAGCCACTATTTATTATTCTTTTACATTCTCAATGTATTTAAACTTATTCATTTCAGTCTATTATGTGTGTCTATCATAGTTTTAAAAATTAATTTTGAGAATAATTAATGAATAGTTGATACAATAATAATTATAATAAAATATTTATTAATTTGGCATGCCAAAAAGATTTATATTAAAATTGACCCTCTTATAAGTAATTTTGCACATCCCTGGTCTAGTTACTAAGTAGTGATTTGTTGATACACCATTTTGTATTTGTTTTCCCCATTTCTTTAGTAAAACATTCACTGCAGAGAAACAAACATAATGGGTATTGCCTAAGGCTTCTTTTTGTGGGCAAGTAAACATACAGTATTTATTAATTATTCCTCCGCAATGCTTGCGACATTTATGAGCTGCTAATAGTGAATTAAGATACACATATTTCAAGTATGATATTAAGTACAATTTGATTTACATAGGAAGCCCTTTATTTGAAAACTGGTAACTTATGTTGCCACAATGGCATAAATAAAAATATTACAATTATCTATATCTATACTAATATTATAAAGAGGAAAGATTTGATATTTTTGTTTGTAGTGGATTAACTCAAAAACTACTGGACCGATTTTAAAAATTATTTCACCAATATAAAGCTACATTATCAGCGAGTAACATAGGATATATTTTATTTTGAAAATTTAATTCATTTCTCATAAAAATGTCAATAGTATATTATATAGTCGTTGGAAAAAAAGTTTTTGAAGGGAAAGTGGGGGGCGGGGGGTAGGGGGGGTGAGGAAAGAGGAATGAGATGAAAATAGGAGGGAGGATAAAAAGAGGGAGGGGGGCTATACAGTGATGGTAGGACTGTATTTTCAAAAAAAAAGTAAAAATGTTTTTTTTTATATTGAAATGATGGATGATTTGAAGCTTTGTTTTCCAGGATTCTTTACAATATTTTTTTACGAGGAAGGGGGCTAGTAATGTATATTCTTTGTCCAATTGGATCATAATTTAAGGATAATTTTTTTACAGTAATCTTTGAAGAAGCTTTTAATAACTTTTTAAATGAACTTCTTAATTAATAAATAAAATAAAACATTTGTATACACAGAGTGATTCGTAATTGTATAGAATAAAGCGTTCAATAGCATCTACACAGAAAAAGAAACCAAAAGTCTTTCAACAACATATTGCCGAGACCGCTTCTTTATTGGGAGACTGACAGGAACAGGTCAGACAGAGACTACCATTATCTCGTGGAGTTTTTTTATTGAACTGGTTAGTGGAATATTGTACGTTCATAGGAGCTGTTTGAAGTGTTCACCATTGCATTCACAACACAGTGCAGCCCTACTGTCCTGTTCGTTGGGAGATGTGCGGCATCTCCCGGATTGTATTTCCAGCAGCCACATTAACATTCAACAGATGTTCTCTCGTGTTGTGCCATTGGGAGAACACAATTTCCATCGTGTGACCCCACAACCAGAAGTAGCAAAGAGTGAGATATGTGCTGGCCATGCGACAGGCCCGTCGCGTCCAATCCATTGCCTGAGATAGTATGTCATCCAAATGGCGTCTCACTGCACGGTATCAATGTGCATTAGTTCCATCCTGAGGCAGCCACATGTTCAGCCACGTTGCCAGCGAAACGTCCTCCAGTAGTTTGAGGAGAACGATCTGCAGAAAGTGTGAGTAGACTTCAATTCGTAGTCCTGCAGGCATTGCATTCAGTCTAAGTAGAAGATCACCCACAACTTCTGCCCAAACGTTAATGGAGAATTGATATTGCGAATGGACCTTCAGGATGGCATTTGGATTTGTGTCAGCCCAAATTTGCTGGTTAGGAAATTGATACTGCCATTTCTGGTGAATGTTGTTTAATCTATTGCAAGTATTCTTCTGAGGGATTGTGGATATGTGGGTGGTAGTGCAGCAGACACTAACAGGATGTCTAAAGCATTAAAACCAAGAGATGGATTCAAGTCCTGCATGGGTTGCAAATGGAAGGGGTAAAGTAATTGGTCATGTACCGTTCTCTGCCCGGACCTATGTGACAGGTGATGACGTGTGACCTATCGCCATGTACTTGAATCCGGTGAGCGTTTCACAGAGTGCAGAACTGCCTCTTCCACTGCAATGGTTCTGCAACGTCACGGCATACCAACTTTGACCAACACAGTTGCAAAGCAATCGGTTTTCCTCAGGCGACGATTCAATGTCACAAAATGGCCTTGGATTTGGGTGTCGTCGGATAGGAAAACGTGCAGTATACTTACGAGAAACGACAACGGAATGTTGTTGTTCGTCACCGTAAATAAGAATAATATCGGTCAGTTCCTCATTTGTGTGTTGGTACTCCATATTACTGGTTACTTTCAATCACAGCAAGCAACTGAATGTGACGTTCCATGTCTCCGGCACGGCGAATCACGCATGCTTAGTGTTACTCCACAATATTGACATATTTCGATAACAAAGTGGTCCTGGCAAATGTTATGAGACTTTTAGTTACTTTTTCAGTGTATATTTCACTGCACCACGTATACAATTACGAGTCATTCTCTATAATACAAGGTTTTAATGAATGTTAATCAACGTTGGTAGTCGGAAGTGGGCTTCTTATAAAATTCAGGGTGCACAAGTACTTTGAGCTTTACTTACACATGTGATTTTGTTTCATCGCCGCGTCTTACTACATATTCAGGTTATACGCATACATGATCATTATTCTAATGAGGTATGGATGAGGAAGAAAGTGTGTGAGAGTTAATCTATCTGCATTTGCGTAAAAGGAGAGTGGAAAACCATTTTGAAAAAAACACTCTCAGTAGATCCAACTGGGATGGAGCCCCGATTTTTCTGTCATAGGCAGTCTAGTCCAACACAAAAGTGACACCTTAGACCATGCGGTCACTGAAGTATATATTATATATATATATATATACTTTTTACCTAATATTGATTTTTAATGTCCACTTTCTGGTGAACCAAGTTATTAAAGCACACTCACAATTACTTTGTTTTTGTTAGTGTCAAGAATCAAACACGCGTCTCTTAACTTAGGCGGACGAGCTACCGAATGAGATTAGATGATTACACGTAAAGGAAAGAAACCAACCATTTAAAACTATCAATTTACTTCCATATTGTACTTGAAAACACAAGTTACAGTTTGGTTTGGCCCGTAATTGGGGAAATACTCGAGTTTACCTTCGAACGTTAGAGCTTTTTAAAAAAAACTTTTTTTTCTTCAGAAAATCTTAGTATAGAAAAAATATTCTAATAAAGAACGATTAATCTCGAGATTTTGAATGAGATGTGCTCTTATATTATATGTGGCACCGATTTCTAAAAGGTAATTTTTTTGCATGCTGTCTTTGGTAAACTATTTTGAAACTTAGCCTAATCAGAGTTTTAGAACACATGAGCAAAAAAAAAATATTTATATAATTAAGATAAGGTAGTTATTATGTACTAGACTTAATAAAATCGATATATTTTGAAAAGTTTAATTAGTTTTGTAACCCATTTTAAGAAATGCTTTTATATGTTAAACTTTAGGTTTCACGCTTTAATTACCATAGTTGGAGTTTAGCAGCAATGATAGCTTTTATTATTTTCAAATTTCAAATATATAATTTATTTATAAATGTTAGTACCTTTAGCGAATTAACTATAAATCACCAAAATAAAATGGGTATACAATGACCAGAGTATTGTATGTACTAAGTTTTTACTAAGCTTATAATTAAAAAATATATATTATGTGTCTAAATATTAAGCATATTTTCATCTAATTTAAATTATCACAGTTTTGGTTTAACGGTTGATTTACCCACTTCGGTAGCCGCATGGTCTTAGGCGCTACTCTCACAGTATACTAGACTGGCCATGACGGGAAGATCGAGGTTCGAATCCTGGTTGGGTGTACGGAGGTTGGGTTTCTGTTTTCCACTCTACCTCCACGCAAATTCGGATACACTTCCTCTAAATTTAACCCTCCTAATCCATAAAACAACTAGCGTAATTAGTTCATAAGCTTATAACTCGAACGGGCAATAAGACGCGGTTCTTTTTTTTTTTTTTAACTGTTGAAACGTAGATATTCCATTTTAGTTCTTGAAACTTGAGATTTTAACGCAAATAAGTTTATAAAATGTAATCCCAATATGTATCGACATGTTTAATCCTGCTTTTGAACACACTTTTAAAAAAAGTGTCCCGTCCCTAAGCGTTTTACTTTTCCCATTGAATTTTTTAACTGTTCTAATTGTCTTAAACCGCTTAGTATTTATTTTCTTTCCATAATATGTTCACTCGAAATCTTCAGTTTTCTTGTTACGACAAGAAAATTAGTCCTAATAAAAGTGTAACGATGCTATATCGTGT
>JBCFYV010002255.1:33739398-33845691 GCA_039000515.1 Timema cristinae
ATATTTGAATCGAATATTTTCCGATGAAATTAATATGCAGAGGAATTATTTGGGGGATTCTTAATAGCCCCAAAACAAAAACAAGGAGTGTTCAAGCTCCCTCAGCCCCTGTATTAGGCCCTTATATTTGTTGAGTCAGGGGCCTGAACGCTATCTTTCTCGTGATTTGTCCTAGTTCCTAACACCTATTGTTCGTTCCGGCGCTGCTTAAAAGTCGTTGGAAGGTCTTGAGAATAGGGATGAGGTCACACCGTTGGTTTTAAGGTTTTCATCTAAACAATAACTCACTTAACCGCGGGAAAGAATCGTCTCGTACAATTATGTGTCACCATTGTTCTAAGCGGACACATTTTTCAACGCTCGCAAGAAGTATGTCTACCATTCATAGCTATGGTACGAGCTGATTAAAGCACAATTTTATAGATAAGAAAAATGGGGTAAGTGTGAAGCTTTACCGTTTACACTCAAACACTAATTGGTGAGTGGCAACAAATAACCACAACTTCTGTGCTACGTATTTTATTTTCCCTCTAAATAGTGACAAATGTCAATTGCTATTTAACCGTTCATATTATTATTATTATTATTATTATTATTATTATTATTATTAGCACCGCGTCTTACTACCCGTTCGGGTTATACGCACTTACGCTAATGTGTAATGGTAGGGTGGTTGTGAGATGAAATGAAGGACCTACAGTTTAACGTGGAATCCGAACCACGGTGGCGGCCTGGCATTCCCCACATTCACAAGATGTCTTGTCAGAGGTGAGGGAAGGGTTTGGTAATCAGATAAATCTGTGCCGGGACCGAGGATTGAACCCCGGCTGCCAGCATAGAAGTCTGACACCTTACCCTAGACCACCAGGTCACCCAACCGTTCATATTGAAGTTTCTGCAGTGTTCTCTAAGAAACGTGAATAGGTATGTTATTATTATTGTTATTATTAAGGTTCTTGAATATCTGTCATAAGCACAGCAGCAATTGGTGATAAAATAGGTGACCTGGTGATCTAGGGGTAGGGTGTCGGACCTCTGTCCGTGGGGATCCAAAGTTCAATCCTCGGTCCCGGCACAGATTTATCTGATTGCCAAACCCCCTTCCTTCACCTCTGACAAGACGTGTATTAATCATAACTTGTGAATGTGTGGAATGTCAGACCTCCACCGTGGTTTGGATCCCACGTCAAACTGTAGGTCCTTCATTTCATCCCTACCATTACACATTAGCGTAAGTGCGTATAACCCGAACGGGTAGTAAGACGCGGTGCTAATAATAATTGGTGACAAACTTTTTAAACAAAAAGAAAAAATTGTCATTAAATTCCAGGACACCTTTGACAGATATTCAAGAACTGTTGAGATTAGCATATCTAGAAAACTAAACTCTATATTTCTATAGAAGAAATATTTAATTTATTTTGGCAAAAAATTGTTAATGCTAAGAAAAACTTGAAAAATACTGCCCTACACTCACGCTCACTAGCACCCCACCTTAAGGCTTGGGCCTTAGAGGCTCGTAGACACAAAGGTCATTAGCACCTTAAAAAGAGGATACAAAGTAAATACCCGTAGGTAATAAAATATATAATTGATACACCTGCTAAAAAACCCACAGGTGTATACACTACATTAAAAAGACAAAACAAACGTATTGAAATATACTAAAATAGTTCAAACTAATCTCAATATGAGATAATATCCAGATGAGCCATTTTATAAAAGTGATTTAAGATTAAATTTAAAAGATTCGCCTGGCGTTTGAATTTATGAAAGTACCTATTCTAAAATATGTATTAAACATTAGATTAGAAATTATTTTACTGTAAGCCTACTACTTAATAATTTAATTGTACTGCATCAAGAAGTCGGGTATTAAAAAAAAAATCTCGAATAAAAGTGATACCAATCAAATGTATATCTAACATAGGATTTGACATATAAAAATAAATATTTAACATAAATGTAACAAATATTTTTGATAAGAGTATAATGTAATAATAGGTGTGTGTATAGTCCTAATAGATTCACTTTTTAGATTCAAATATCAGATGACTTAAATAAAAAAGGAACATTCTGAGAGCTAAAGAAGGAGGCAGAGGACTGGGCGAATTGGCGGTCTAAGTTCACTGACAAAAGGAATGGACCTGTCGTGAGACAGAACACCTAATAATAATGTGATATATTTCTTTCGTTGCCTATACGAACCCTTTCGAGCTATACGCAAAAGACTAAAGAATAAGTAAGGTACAATTTAGAGCAAATGTATCCACATTTGCGTTAATGGAAAGTGTAAAACCACATAGGAAAAACCGGCCTCGAAACAGCTGTTCATGATTCGAACCCTAGCTCCCCGTCATCGGCAAACCAGTAAAACACGTGACCGTGACCAGTGACACGTATTAGACCATGCGATTACCGATGCCAGCTAGAAGATATAAAATGTTGAATTGGTTTCCATTTTTGAACAACCATCAACATCAATAAGAAAATTATTGCTATCAGATAAGAAACCAAATATATATCTTAGAAACTAATCCAATTATGGTATCATGAAAATAATTTAATTCAAATACGCCCAAAATGTTATATATTTTAATCTATATAATTTATCGTTAAGTATTCATCAAAAATAAGTTTTACAGTATATATAATTACTTTTTATTGTTTTTAATGTAAGTTTTAATATGTAAAACTATATATTATTACCACTCAGATAGATAGATAGATAGATAGATAGATAGATAGATAGAAAGATATATAGTTGCTTGGCTTGCTTGGCTTGCTTGAGGTTTAGCAAATATTTGACTGCTTGACGCGGTACAATATTGATTTGTTAAGAAACGAGTTAACTCATCTCATTTATAATATAATTTCTTACCAAATATAGGCTTAATTATAAACATTTTAATTCTTCCCAATTTTGTATATAAAATAATAAAGTTTCAATGAATTGGGTCTTTCTTTAAAGAACAAAAAATTATTTGAAAGTTTGTGGGAAGAAAATCTTGCGTGACAAGGAAGGAAGTTGAAGTTGAGTGAAAAGCAATTAAGACTACCAAAACTTAAAAACTTCTTCTTAGGAAATCAAGTTGTCAGTTCCTTATCAACACTTACTCAATTTTAGTTTAATATTTTCAATCAGAAATTAAAAATACATTCGACTTTAAATGTTCTAGCTTTTAAAATTTGGAAATAAAATACGTAAGGTAGATGAACATTTAGTATTGAATCTAGACGGTAATTTATTTTCCTATTTTGATAAGTCTAAGTATTAAAAAAAATTGAGAACTTTTTAAAATATTTTAATCACTATTCTTGCTGTAAATTTAGTATATCAAACGGAGAGACCAGTGAGGAGAGTAATGAAACTAATGTCTATTATATTGAAACTGCTATAAGTTTTACAATAAGAAAAAAAAAATTGTAAGGAGTAAAGGAATATAAATAAAACACTCAACACTTTAGTGCATATTACATGGATCCTCGCATTTGTACATACCACTTTAGTGCATATTACATGGATCCTCGCATTTGTACATAACACTTTAGTGCATATTACATGGATCCTCGCATTTGTACATAACACTTTAGTGCATATTACATGGATCCTCGCAATTGTACATAACACTTTAGTGCATATTACATGGATCCTCGCATTTGTACATAACACTGCTTAAGCTGCCCATTAATGATAAAATCAAATATATTGAGTTCAAATAGCCATTTTAGATGTAATCGATTATTAGTAGGTTGTGGACCCCCATTTAAACAGGATTCACCATTTTGAGGTAAGGGTGAACGTTTTGACTTTATTAAGCCATTTTTAAAATAGTGGCTACCTTTATGGAGACGGTAATACATTTTTAAATTAAAACAGCCACTTTGAAGGGAGAATAACTTTTTTTAAATGCTATCAAGCATATTGAGGGAAATGTTCACCCTTTTGATTATGAGCTGTCATTTTGAGGTTAGGGTGAACATATTAATCATGACAAATAAGTTATGGTTATGAATAAGCATTAATTAATCGTTGAAAATCTTGAGGTTAGGGGCCCAGGCCAAATCAACCATGTTGGATTTGGATGAGATCAAGAGTTTCAGGTCCTGCTGGCCATTTTGTGTATGGACGACCAAGACCAGGACGGAAATTCATATTAGACGTGGGCGTGTTTGTAACTGTCATCGGTACGATATTATTTAAGTTGTAGTGGTTTTTTTGCCTACGGTCAGGTCTTTACTTAATAACACTTATTTTATATATGCCATATTTGGTAGATATGAATCAAACAGTTTATACATATATTTTCATACACACACATAAAATATATCAATACTTTTTATTCCTGGATTATCCAACACCTTAGCTCAGTTGGTAGCTTGTCTGTCTACTGAGCTTAGCGTCCCGGGTACGATTCCCAGCATGATCAAGAAATTTATCATTGGTGAAATGTGAGTTTCCCCTTTCACAGTAACGAATTAACGGGTGGGGACAGTTCAAATTAATGCTGCTTACCCTGGCAACACGTCACGACATGGCACTGTCTTAAACTTGATTTATAGGTTAGTTTACATGTCATTCATTATCTGATACAATCAGTTGGTTCAAAAAATGGACGTTAAATGCCTCAAATAAATTAGATATAATTTATTATAAAATTATTATTATTATTATTATTTTATTATTATTATTATTATTGATTTCACGTTTGTTTTGACAGTATAAATACGTTTCCTAATAGCTCATCATTTTTCCTTTATTAATTAAAAAAAAATACATGACCTTTTTTTCTCTTTTTTTTTCCTCGCGAGTTTAAATTACCATTACAACCTGTTAGCACTTAATAAGTTACAACATTTATTTAACAAATTCATTGCTATTATTATTTAGTAAAGATAAATTAAACAATAAAAAAAACTATTTTCGTCTCTAGGCCGAGATATAAACAGACGGCATCACAAAAATTAAAAATTAAAAAGATCTTTGGGTTCATTGGGTCAAAAAAAATCAATATCCATCAAAATCTCGAATTATTTATATATATATATATATTTTTTTTTTTTGCTATAACAATACTTTCCCTACCTGATCGGTCAATAGAAAGTAAATATAAACATTATAATAATGGACTAACAACAACAGTTTGGTACAATGTTTGGCAGCACGGGTGTAATAATTTCGCTTCCATTCCACAGTTGTAAAAAGTAAACACAGAAACAACCTGGCAACTTTCATTTCTGTTTATTTCAGCGAATGACTTCACCTCGCTCCTGCTCATATAAATGACAATGACCCTTTCCTTCCGTTACGCGCAATGATCTCTCTGCTTGCATGTGGTACCCGGTGACGCTACTAGACTTCCGGTGTTGGCGGTGCGCGCGCAATGCTACCCTGAACACCTGCTTGTTCAGGAAGAAGGGGGGGAACTTCATATCTGTATTAGTTTCAGTTCTGCTTGAACGACTTTATAGACAAGGAAAATGTTAGTAGAGTAGAAAATAGGTGGCCTAATTAAAGGAAACTGGTTATTATAATTATTAAAATTAATAATAATAATTGATAATAATATATTATTATAATAAAGGAAATTGAAATTATAATGGTTTATAGGCACGTCGACGTAATAAGGTCATTATGGCTAAATTGTTAATAAACCTCATATTTTTGACATACCTAGTTGGAACGCCATATAAATAAACCTTTTGGAGAAGTCGTTCCCAAACTGTGATACGTGTACCCACCAAGATACGTGAAGGATTTCAGGGGGTACGCGACGAACCAATGAGTTTTATATTTGATAACATATTTTTTGCTAGCAAAAAATTCTGATAAACAAATCAATTCGAATTTTGAAGTAATGTTATGGACTTAAATTATAAGCTTTTCTTTCCCTCTGTCAACACTTATATTTAACTCGAGCTTTATCTAAATTTGGAGCAACCGTTTGTATTTGTTTACCTTTTTAAATGAAGAGCTGGAAGGGGTAGGTTCAAGGTTTGATAGGTTATGACCCATAAAGGTGTATGCGACTGGAGAGAGTTAAGGAAACACTGTTTTAAAGAATACGAACCAAATTTAGATTAGCCAACAATATATTATATATTTATCTTACAATTACATTTCTCAAAATTAATATCATTCATAGCTGCAACACATTGCTCAATATAATGAATACGTGTCAGTAGATCTACAGCATAATTTTATTAGGAAGAAACTTAAAAATAAATACAGGATGGGGCCGAAACAATTAGACGATTAGTAACTTGAAAATTAACACTTTAGATGAAAAGTAAATATTCACTAGATAAATAAAAGTAAACTACATACTACACTATTTAACTTTTTGAAAATACTGTCGTCCATCACTTTACTTAGCGTAGAGCTTATAAATTTTTCAGTCCCACCCTGTATCTTACTATATTATTATATTCTTTAAAATAAATTATAATAGCTTGGCTGTTTAATCCATCATGATAGACGCATTCGTACAGTTGTCGTTGTACTGTTGGCTGCGTAAAGCTCACTCGTGGCTGCGTTATTCGAGAGATCGTGATCTTAATTGACCGGTCACATGTAGCTGAAGATTTCCACACGTCCATCACAGACTTTGCCTCAAGAATATGAATGAAGAATAACCTTGGGCAAGGGATGAATCTTGTATAGATCAGCGGTAAGAGCAATGGCATACTAAATAAAAGGTCCCTGGCTTGATTCCTGTGTCTAGATGTCATTTTTTAATTTAAATAATATATTTAGATGCGGCCATAACAGTAATCCTAACTAACAAATATAATATCTCGACTGATTAATTTACTATATTATTATTGTTATTTTATAGGTATTTATAGGCTAATACTTATTAAAAGTGACAGCTTCAAAGTCACGTGACCTGATATGTTAATACGTGAAAGTAGATCTAAACTTTCTGGATGTCATTTGAGGTTATTCCTATGAAAATTAGACTGTAGTAACTATTTAGAATGTTACCCGCATCGGTGGGCACGCGGAACACACGTAAAGCTTGTATATTCTGGATTGTCGGTGACTGGGAGGTCGGGGTTCGAACCCCGGTAGGGTGCACTGAGAGTGTTTCCCCCCCTAAATTATCTCCTAGCACGCTTTCTCAGGTACATTTCCCATCTATGCCACATTTCTCCTCTTTCCCTCAATAGTGTAATTAAATGTGAATAGTCCGACCCCTTAGCTCAGTCAGTATCCTGTCTACCTACTGAGCTAGGGGTCCCGGGTTCAATTCCCAGCATGGCTGAAAAATTCATAGTTGGTGAAATGTGTGTTTCCCCCTTTCACAGTGATGAATGGATGACGTGTCTGTTCTAGATTTAAGTTAGTTAAGTCATGTGTCCATATAATCATTTGGTTCACAAAGTACATGTCATATACCACCAGCGATAAAAATGTGCGGACAGCCTTGAAGAGTAGTAGGAGACGGAACAAAAAATATTGAAAACCCCCCTTGTCAGATAAGTTTCTTATTATTCTGCTCAACCAATACATAGCCCAAATCGCAATAACTATAGTGTTAGGCGACCTATTGCCCGTTCGGGGTATCAGCAACAAACACTAAGTAAAGTAAGAGGAAGGCTGATTTTAAGGAAATGTACAAGAGTTCGCTTGGAGAGAGAAAGGGAAAATCGCACACAAAATAAAAATAATTCATCAATGCACACGGTCAAGAGTCGAACCTAGTCTTGATCATGAACCCAGGCGGGCCCGCCGAGTACGTCAGTCGATCTCGCTGGCGCTGGGCCTGTTTGTTAAGGTGGGGATGTAGAGGACGCGAGAAAAGGGAAAATTTTTACAGTTTTTATATAAAAACTTTTTTTAGCCGAAATAGATCAAATATTTCTTCAGTGCAAACATAAACAAGACCGTAGCCAGCCAATAATTTCATGGGGGGTTTGGTGAAAGCTAGAAAAAATTCTAAATGATAAACAGTTCTAGAAGCTCTCTGAAGTGGGTTTTTTTCTCGGTAAAATAACACTCTAGCTGCCGAGGGCTAGGAACATTTCCAAATATTCAACACCTCCAGAAGCTCTCTGAAGTTCTTTTTATGGTAACACAGCTCCCTAATTTGTATTTGTATCTTAATTTTGATATTGTTTGAACCATAAATAAAGCGATATATATTTTGTTCATAAAACTTCGCGGGAGGGTTGAACACCCCCCCCCCCCCTCCGGCTACGGCCTTGAATAAAATAGTTATCTTTGGTTAAAAGTAACAACAGATCAATTCTTATGTTGGTGGTTCGATGCAAATAATAAATATAGAGTTGGAAGAGAGCTCGTTTTAAAGTTCTTATCATGGTGTGAAGAGGGAAAATATACGTTTTGATTCAAATTAAACACCAAAAGATAAATATCTTTGTAAAGTTGATTTCCTTTGGAGAGTAAGCTTTTAACGAGAGAGTCGGGTGAGGACTTATTTTATAGAACTTTTACCCATAACAATTTTAAAATACATTTTAATGCAATAATCTGAAGCCATCGCTGCAACAATCCACTAATTTTAACAAGATTTTGCTAAATTCCCAGTTTCGTGTCAAACCTGTTTATTTACAATATTAGAGTGAATTTTCTCTCACTGCCCCAACCCTGCAGAGTAAGCGTTAACCTCAATATGAATTAGTTTTCCAGTGACGTGGATGAGATTCAAATCCCAGCTGGGTAGTTTTTCCTTTAATAGTTTCCCACTTTCCTTTCAATCAAATTCGCATAGATTGGCTCTTAAAATAACATTATGTTTCATCCATGCCCTATTAGTGTAGTTAAATGCGGATAGTGAAGATAGGTAGTAAGACACGGAATAAAAAACACACACTATCCTTTTAATAGTTATCTCATAGAATTGAGTCATTTTAAGCTCTTGTGTTAAACGAAACTTACAAGCTAGAATATTATTATTATTATTATTATTACTATTATTATTATTATTATTAGCACCGCGTCTTACTACCCGTTCGGGTTATACGCACTTACGCTAATGTGTAATGGTAGGGTGATTGTGAGATGAAATGAAGGACCTACAGTTTAACGTGGAATCCGAACCACGGTGGCGGCCTGGCATTCCCCACATTCACAAGATGTCTTGTCAGAGGTGAAGGAAGGGTTTGGAAATCAGATAAATCTGTGCCGGGACCGAGGATTGAACCCCGGCCGCCAGTACAGAAGTCTGACGCCTTACCCCTAGACCACCAGGTTACCAAGCTAGAATATTGATAGCTTTATTGAATAAACAGTAGGCCTACATAATATTATAATATATATATATATATATATATTACATAATATTATAATATATATATATATATATAATTAATATACAATAATACAGTGTATAATCTTATGCTGTGTTAAAAATACAACTCACAAAACTATGTTTTACGGACGCCTAGAGTAGTCGTTCAATTGATGATATTTTATATTCAAACTCATAGAGATTCCCATGGTAAAAATTAATCATATAACTGTCAATCCTTGAGAATTATTTGAGGAATTTAACGTGCAGTTTATAAACTGAGTGATTATATCAGCACACGAGAATGTATATGGGCTGGAGCGAAAGGTCCTATCAATTTTGCCGGGAAAGGTATTTTCACATATCGTCCAGGGATCTTTAACATGCCACAATCGACATGGGATCGCAAGCTCTACTTCCCAATCCGAAGAAAGTTGTGCTACAGAGTTTTATCTCTCAAGAAAAATCCGTCAGCCTCGGCTGGGTTTGAACACGCGGACATGGGTCATGAGGCGAGCAATTTTACCTCCAAGTCCACCGAGGTCGGAACAATAATTCTATAATGTTAAAGACTCAAATCCAAACCTCTAACACAGTTTAGGGTATAGATTTAATTCCTTCTATTTAATTTACAAATTAATTGATCTTCCTCGGCTCCAATAAACTTCCTTCTTTAAAGAAAGGAAAGCGTTAATCAAATACAATTATTGACTCTTGATGGCCCACATTGATGTGCACGTGGACTAAACGTCAAGATTGTTTAGTCTGGTCTACCGGTGTCAAGAAGGTCAAGGCTTGAAATCCAACTGCGTATACCAAGGAAGATTTTACTAAATGTTTTCCCACTCTCCCTCCGCGCAAATGCAGGTACAATTCCTCCCAATTATATCTTCTTCAACCGTATCCCAATGGTGTAGTTAAACGCGGAATTCATGGACGCAAACGCGAAACAAGAAAAACAAACTATGAGAAGCTACAAATCCTATCTTGTGATCGCTTTAGGAAGAAACGTATTTTAAACTTTAAAAAATAAACTGGAGCTAGCTTATTGTATTCATGCGCCAAGCGATATTATCTCAAAGTTGTTCTTTGCGGTGATTGAACAGCGGAAAAACAATGCTATTAAGGGGAATTATAAGGGGACGCAGCAGTATTCACCTGGAAAAATAATGAAAAACCCACGAGAGGGGACGAAAGAAGGAATAAATCACGATGAACCCGTTTCAGGACTTAAGACTTAAGCCCGGGCTTTTGAGACATTGTCTAGTTCATGATGGTCATTGCGCCTGACAATCTTATTTTAAATAAGTGGTTTTCACTGGGTTTTTTAAAACAGCTTTGGTCTGCCTTCCATACACACCGACATAACACTATGGGCCTCCTTGACATTTTACAGTATATTTACCCTGAAAACTTAACAGTCTTACTTTGTCAAATTACACTATGATCTAGCTTAGAGCCATAGTGTAAGCTATCACGGTAAGACTTCCACCTTCCAGGGTGAACGAAGGCTACGTACTGGAAGCGCACGGGACAAATTTGTGTATCTACTTTGTAGTATTATCAGAAGCGTACAAGGTTGGTGCATCAAAAGTGCACCATTGTTTGTTGTCTTTGAATCTCCTCACACGGCAACACTGCTTGCTGGTTCATCCACGAACGACACTTCTCTATTTCAATTAAAGTTGTAATGTGTTTGCATCTTAATCAACTTAACCTAACCTAGCCTAACCTAACCCTGCAGTATCCATGTTTGCCAACATTGCTACTTTATGCAGTTGTTTATTTTCCATGTACACTTTTGATACAGGGTCTTGATGTTTTTTTGATCCATCTTTTTAAGCACTGAGTTTCACCACCTGTTCATGTTATAACGCGTTGGTCCACATCTTCTTGCAATTTAATACGAGGTTTCTCCTTCTTGTGCGCGCCAAGGGTCCCGAGAACGATTCCTAACATTGCCTAAAGATGTGACACTGGTGAGATTGGTTGGAACTTGTCATCTTAAACTGGTAACTTTACGGCTGGAGGGCTTGTTGTTGTGTCTTATAAAAACCAAGTTAATTATAAGTCATGTGCTGATACAATCATTTAATTCAAGAAATATAACACAGAAAAAACCCTGTACAATCCGTTTATGTTGATTGGCTGATTATCTGCACTATATCCATCTCTTATAAGCTAGACCAGGTGTCGGCAACCTTTTAATAGTAATGTGGCGAAGTAATATTGCAAAGTCACTCAGCGTGCCAACCAACCTAAGACCACCCAAATAGTTTATATCTTTATACTAGTTGCCTAGTAAAACTATTAAAATAAATTTAAGTTGATCTTGTAAAATGTAAATATAGCAACGTGTTTCTAAATCGAATACATTAAATAACTACTGTTTCTTGAATATTTAATATTTTATATATAAATCAGATTAAATAAAAAAGTTATAAATTTGTTTTGCAAAGTTCTGAAGACATTATTTTGAAATTTTTAAATAAAACAATTGAATCATCGAAACATAAAAACTTTGTTTTTAAAATTATTATCACATCAATGGTTTTAGTTAAAACTAAAGGTTTTGTATTACTTTTATTCAAATCACTCAGCGTGCCATTGAAATTCGTTCCACATGCCACTCTTGGTACGCGTGCCGTGGTTTGCCGACCCCTGAGCTCGACCATAGTGGAACCAAACAAGGTAAGCTTGATACCGTTTACGTTAAAATAAGAATACAAATTAAATGGTATAACTTATTTTGGACGAAAAGTTCTCCTACTTGAATAAAAATATCTGAATTTGAAATATCCATCATGACTATTATATTTCCTTAAATCATAGTTTTTGCAAAATACAATTCCCGTTATTTGTCTTACTAGGTGCGTGTTTCACGGTTGACTTGGCAAGGTTGGTAGCCTTAGTTTAATACGAACCCGCCAACATATTCTGGTCGAAGGAAATGTTCATACACAACTTCCGGTGTGCTCCCATTATTTCAATATCAAACCTTGCCGTTTTATGTAGCACGGCCACTGAATTTGCTGCCACTACTTTGACGCCATTTCAAACAATTTAATGACCTCGTAAAGTTTGGACTTCATTTATACTAAAACTAGATAGCTGTTGCCCGCGGCTTGCTCGCGTGGAAGTTGATTAATACAAAAACGAAAATATACATATGTATTTACAGATTAATTATAAATATTACGTTACGTTTTGATGACCATAACTTTGACCTCAGATCAAAAATAATGCAAGTCGATACAAACTTTCACCCCTTTTCATCCCTTATTAATAAAATTTCCAAATTCCTGAAACGCGTATTTTTGTTTTACGTCAATAACGAAATACAAAATTTTATTTATATAACTTTCAAAATGACGGACTTTCATACATATTATCATCCCCTCTTTTGACCCCTTAGGGGTGGAATTTTCTAAAATCCTTTCTTATGGGTGCCTACATAACAAAATGAATATACAGTCCGAATTTCATGCTTGTAGCCTTGATAGTTTGCGCTCGGCGATGAGAGATCAGTCAGTCAGTCAGTCAGTCAATCAGGACATGTTATTTTATAAGTATAGATAAAAGGCGACGGAGGCAGATAAAAGTGCAATGTGGTAAAGTTGGAAAGTGATTGAAAAAAGGAATATTCTTCTCTTTAACAAATAATGTAATAACTTATCACCAGATCCCGGATTTGAAGAAGTATCATTTTTTTTGGTCACATACAATGCTCATAAGTGCATTTACAATGTTCATGATCCCTTTCTTGTATAAGTATATATTTGGTAGGTCATTTTGTGCGTATAACCCGAACTAGTAGAAAGACGCGGTTATTATTATTATTATTATTATTATTATTAGCACCGCGTCTTACTACTCGTTCAAGTTATACGCACTTAGGGAGACCGGGGCTGGTTGTAACAGGGGCAGGTTGTAACAGTGACGATAGTTCCGCCATTATTCACTTGAGTGACTTGTCAGTTTGGTCACAATAGCACTGGTGAAAGCTTTCAGTTTGAATTGTGACTCTATGAAATCGGACGTCTGTACGAGCAGCAAAGAAAAAAAAATCATTTTTCTATAAGGTAAGAAAATATTTTTCAATAGACTTCTACCCTTATTATCAGTAATTTACATTGTTTTGTAAATCTTTTTCAGCCCACACAATTCTTTGTAGTTTTGGCTTTCAGAATATGCCCTTAACCTTTTTGTTAAAATATGGCTAGCCCACATAAATTAATAATTCATTTAATGGCGTCATGTGGGGTAGGTTGTAACACAAGTTTTGTCTGTTACAACCTGCCCCGCTTGTTTTGTTTCGATATTTCGAATGATATTAGTGTCCTATGAAATTTTACCATACCATTTATATAATCTCATTTAATACTACTTCAAAGTATAAAATATACTGGTGATTTTTTCACTCTATTTCCGTTTAGTTACTAAAGAGTTATGAATAAAATAATAAAATTTAGAATGTAATTTTAGATGCGGAACTACAAAAGGAAGTCTGATCGAGGTAAAGCTGATGTTGATGTGTTGGAGAAAGCAGCTCAGCTTGTGAGAGAGGGAACATCCATCAGACAATCTGCAAAAGTTACAGCATCTGCCATGTGACCCTTACAAGATACATCTCAAGAAAAAGTAAACGTAAGCTGTGAAATTATAATATAATTATATCATATTTATAAATCAATTATATTCGACTAAAGCCCTCATTATAAATTGAAGTTATTTTTTTGACTGGTGGAAATTTTAATACTGAATTTAAAAAAATCTAAGTCAAGCTTAAAAATAATGTAGATGAAAATGATTAACCATAATTAATTTGTTAATTCTATTTTTTATATAATATTTAGAAAATATTAATTTCCTAAAATGAAATTTGCAGTTTTCTCCTAATTAACTAAGCAAACGTGTACTGACTTAGTTTGTGTCTTGTTTCAGGAGAAAATGAACCTAGGCCTGATCCTCAAGTGGACTGGAAGCCTCTGGTTGGATATTATGGAAACAGACAGTTTTCACTCCAATACAGGAGACTGCTCTTGTTACTTACATCGAAACTTGCTCAAATATTTATTTTGGACTCACGCCACGCGATTTGCGATGTATTGCCTACCTGTGTGGGAAGCACTACAATGTTACGATGCCAAAAACTTGGAGTGACAATGAAACAGCTGGTGCAGACTGGCTCTCATCATTTTTAAAGCGTCATCCTTCATTATCGATTCGAACTCCGGAGGCTACTAGTATAGGCCGAGCATCCAGCTTCAACCGTGCTAATGTTTCAAAGTTTTTTGATAAACTCTCTGAAGTTTACGATAGGTATTCATTCACTGCAAATGATGTTGGAAGATGGACGAAACCGGAGTCACAACTGTTCAAAATCCTCAAAAATTATTGCAAGAAAGGTATAAAACAAATAGGAGCAATGACTTCAGCTGAAAGAGGACAACTTGTTACGTTAACCGTTGCTGTCAATGCTGCTGGATATGCTATTCCTCCAATGTTCATCTTTCCAGTGTAAGATTTTATGACCACTTCATCAGAGATGGTCCAACAGGTTGCATAGGTACTGGAAATAAATCTGGGTGGACAACAAAAACAGAATTTCTGATTTTTCTGAATCATTTTGTTGATTGTGTTCGTCCTTCTCAAGAGAGGCCTGTCCTTCTTCTCTTAGACAACCATCAGTCGCATTTAGCTTCAAAATGTCTTGATTTTGCTAAAACTAATGGGGTTGTAATGCTTTCATTTCCCCCTCATTGCACTCATCGCCTCCAGCCACTAGATCGAAGTGTTTTTGGACCACTTAAAAGACAAATAAACATAGCAATGGATGCTTGGATTAGAAATAATAAAACCCCGGATGGTACCGTTAGGCCTATGACAATATTCCACATTCCATCCGTTTTAAAAGTAGCATTTCCGATTGCCACAACACCAACGAATATTCAACATGGATTCCAGAAATGTGGAATATTTCCTTTTAATAGGGAAGTATTTCAGGATGCAGACTTCTCCCCCTCATTTGTGACGGACAGGCCAAATCCAGAGCCAGCACCAGATCCACGCAATGAGGGATCTCCTGGAAGATCACTAGTTCTGGACAGACCCATCACACCAATTTCTGGTTCAACTAGAACCAATGAGATTTCTTTCAATCCGGTAGGAGTTGCTGGTCCATCCAGGGCCAATAATATCTCCCAAAATATGGCCAAGTTTTGCCGGAGCTAGTTCAGCCCCTTCCAAAATCAGCTCCAAGAAAAACAAAGGGTGGGAGGAAAACCAGGAAAAGTGCCATTTTGACAGATACTCCTGAGAAGAACGCACTTGAGGAAGAATATGGAAAACGCCAAAAAAAGGGAGCGGTTAAGAGGAAGATAAAACTAAGTAGTCCAAAGCAATCTAGGGCCAAAACGTCTGCAAGGAATAAATAGATCCAGGAAGCTCATCAAAAGAAGAGAGTGAATGTTTCTGTTTAGTGTGCTTAGAACCATTCTCTTCCAGTAAACCAGGCGAGGAGTGGGTTCGCTGTTTGGACTGTCAGCTGTGGTCACATTTTCTTGTGCAAAGAAATCAAAAATGTACATTTGTCACAATTACCAGTCAGATGGACTCTCGGAGTAAGCCTTGATTCTGTGTTTTATTTTGTAGCTATACTCATTATAGCCTAAATAATGTTAGATTAGGATGTTTGTAATTTTTATATTTTTGTAATAAAATACACCTTAAATATTAATTAATTAAAATAATTTTCAATAAAAAAGTGATTTTCTAATAATACAAATTTCTTGTTACAACCAACCCCAAAGTCTGTTACAACCTACCCCGATCCGGGGCGGGTTGTAACACATTACATCAAAGAGGTTTTTAATTTATAGTGCACTATTAGCTTATTAATAATGTTTTAAAAAATGTACTGTAAAAGAACAGATCTTACTTTATTCGTGTGCACTGCCAAATCTTTTCTTATACATTTATGGGATGCAAAAAAATAGTAAGTAAAAATTGTTACAATCAGCCTCGGTCTCCCCTACGCTAATGTGTAATGGTAGGGTGATTGTGAGATGAAATGGAGGACCTACAGTTTAACGTGGAATCCGAACCACGATGGAGACCTGGCATTCCACACATTCACGAGTTGTGATTAATACACGACGCGGTGATAAAATAAATGTAACGTATTGGTAATTTTTATTTAGTTTTGGAATTTATGGTCATAGTTTCTTGGTTTACGTCATTTTAATTTATTTTAGAAACATCTTTAGGCAGTTTTGAGTCATTTTAAGGTATTCATGTTGAATAAGTTGTTTTTTTTAATATCGTTATTTAATAAATGTATGAATACTCAATCATATTTTTTTCAACACATAATTGTTGGAATAAGAAGATAATGTAGGCGATGAATTTTGTATCCTGACACCCGCCTCGGTGGCGTAGTTGGCTAACGCGCTTGTCGTGTTGAGCTCGACCGCTGAGGACGGGAAGATCGAGGTTCGAATCTCGGTCGGGTGAACTGGGAGTGGTTTTTCCTAAATGGTTTTCCACTCTCCCTCCACGCAAATGCGGGTTCACTTCCTCTAATTAAACATTCCCGATTCCTAATCCATTAGTGTAATTAGTACTTAAAGCGTATAACCCGAACGGGTAGTAAGACGCGGTGCTAAATATTATTATTATTATTATTATTATATTGTATCCTGACGAAGCATTGCAACCAGGCTGGAAAGAGTTGCCTTTCCTCCGATGCACCTATTTGTAAATCAATGTTATATTTTAGCAGAATGCAAGAGTTTAGTGTTCAAGGGTTTTTCATTTGCATTGTGCATTTATTACGTAAGTTTGTTTGTATTCTTAGGACATTTGTTAAAATTTGAAGTAATTTTTTTGAATTTTTAGGTCAGTTTTTGATCATTTCTTATATAATTTTAAGATAGTAAAAATCCGGGCCATGCTTATCAACCATTACACTCTTACTATATGTTTAGTAATAAAGCATGTTTTATAGTCTAGTCATGTCTACTACATTCTGAATTTGACTAGTGGTTTTTTCATTAGCATATTTAGGCACGTATCTAAGTAGGCCACTATATTTTTTTAGGGAAGGGGAGGAGCTTTTTAATTAGTTCTTTTCTTTTCACCACGTGTTACCAGCCACCCAGGCTATTTTTATTTTTACTAAGCTAATGATACATTTGGAGCATCGCCCTGTATGGAGCAAAAAACTTCGACAATCAGGAAGAAGGAAAATAAATATTTAGAGAGCTTTGAAACGTGGTAGTGCAGAAGACTTTAAGAAGAACAGGTGGACAGACAGGGTGACAAATGAAGAAACTCTAAGAGTGGGTATGCAGAGAACTATTTTAGACGTGATATTTGGTGCAAAACAAACTGGATCGGACACATCCTTAGGAGGAACTGTTTTCTGCAAGACGTCATAGAAGGAAGGGTTGAGATAAAGAGGGGCTTAGGAAGGAGGATTCAAATATTGGATTACTTGAAGGAAAGAAGAACATTCTGGGAGCTGAAGGAGGAGGGAGAGGACAAGGCGCATTGGAGGTCTAAGTTCACTGACAAAAGTAAGACATAACACCAAATAATGATAATAATAATAATAAAAATAATAATAATAATAATAATAATGGTGCAGAAATGAGGAAGGTAAGATTTACAGGAAAGTTATCCACATTATCTCGGGAAAACAGTGGAAAATCATTTAGGAAAAGCCACTTTCAATGCACCCACCTGAGAATTGAACTCCAACCTTCGGTCACCGGAAAAAACAAACAAAATGAGCCCGATATTTAGCCAGTGTACCCACCGATGAAGTTTCCATAGCACTCATTCGTACCCTTTAGTAATATAGCCATGCATCTCAATTTCAATTTAGGGTTGGTAGTAAGATGCAAGGGCTCTTTCTTTGGCTTCTACCATCCAAGGCACAGCGCGTTCTCAAGTCGCGGATGGAGGATTTGGCCTTATGGTAGGAAGGGTAGATGCGAATATATCAAGTAAGCAGTCGCGGAAAACCAACAGGGGTGGTCTTATAGCTTGGAAGTTGAGCATGAGCGTGATGAACTTTCACCGTAAAGAATCCCATCAAGAAATACCCAAAAATTTGTTTGAGTATACTATTAGGGTAATGCAAGAGAGTAGGGAAGGCTTGACAACAAATGGTACAATGCAGCTAATTGGATACGCAGATGCTTTAGCTTGTAAGGAAGCTGTCACAAGAAATGAAGATTTTTACTAAAGGCTAGTAAAGAAATAAGTTTAGAATTTAACGCTGAAAAGACTAAATATGATCACACAGAGAACAAAGATTAAGAACGATAATTTATAGATTACTGTGATAAACATATAATTTAACATGGTTAATGTGTTTAAATGTTTAGAAACAATTTTAACATGCGATAACGATATCAGATTGAAAACTAGGAGAAAAAAAATTACAGTCGGAGAATGGCTTTACCGATTGTTCTCTATGATTGTGAAACGTGGTCTCTTACCATGTTGGGACGAAAATAAGTTCTTAGGAAGATATTGGGTCCAAACAAAGATGAGGATATTGGGGAGTGGAGGAGGTTACATAATTGTGTATTACTTAGTACTCATCACAAGTCGTTGTTGGGATAGCCAACCAAGTCTCACAGGTTACGGTGAGCAGGACATGCAGAGCGAATGGGAGAATCTAGAACCGTGCTCAGTGTGTTGACTGGTAAACCAAATGGAAAGAGAACGTTGAGGAGACCTAGATGCAAATGGGAGGATATTATTAGAATGGACCTGAAAGAAATAGGATGTAATGAGATGGACTGGATATAACTAGTTCAACATAGGGATAGGTGAGATACTTTTGTAAGCGCGCCAATTAACTTTCGAGTTCCTATTGCCATCAGTAAGGTGGATGCAGGAGGTTGGGTGGGGGGGGGGGGAGACTAAAATACTAACACGTTTTTCAATGTCATAAAAAAAAGGTTGGTTTGGGGTTAATAAACGAACAAGTCCATATAGTATGATCCTTGATTTCGCAGGGAAATAAAATAGCCGGATTTAGCCGACAAACAGTAAGTTACTTAATACGACGGCTCACGTTGTATGTATAATATAATACAATAGCTCGTAGATACGATCATTCAATAGTTAATAGTATTACATATTTATTTATCATTTTTGCTTTGAAAAGGTGCATTTTAATTTTAGTTTTAATTATTAGTTGACATTTCGAGAAATGGGGAAGGGGGTTCAGTCACGCAAGATCCTTAACCGCCCCCCCCCCCCTCTCCAATCTAATACCATACCTTCGTGACTGTTTACAATGAATATAAATGTGGGATATAAGGGGACGCGAGTTAAAGCCAGTACTTTTTTCAGTCTTTATTACAAAACCTATTTTTTTGACTATACAAAATTAAATAATAGTTCACTGTATACATTTAGTTTGTTAATCTCAACAGTTGTTTAGTAATTTTGTAATGGGCATTGCGTGATTTGACCAGGGTTATTTATCTTAATTTAAATCGTTTCTAATCAAATTCAGTGATTTTAATGACCAATATGATATTCAATAACTGTTGAGATTGCAATTTGTCAAAAACTATACTTTGAAACAATATTTTATTTATTTTGACTATTTTATATATATAAATATATGTCGTTCGTTTTTTGCGTTTGTTGTGTGTTTCTTTTTGTTCTGTACTGTCAGGCATCTTCTTGCTTCTTTCCGTACTCCGGTGGTTGTCATTTGATAGGTATGGCTTGGGGTGAAATGTTGGGGGGTTGAGGGGGATCTTCTTGTTCACTCTTTGTGCTGAGATGGCGAGCTCAATAGAGTACACCCAATATCACCGCTGAGGTAACTGCAGGTCTAATGGAGAAAAGCTATCTCTTCGCTCTCAGTTATGTCTGAAGGTGGTGTGCTGGGGTAAGAAGGAGATACTGGCAACCTCGACTAACCAGCGTTGCGAAACTTGTATTATATTTAAGAGAATCTTGACCACACGAAAACGAGAGAATGACAACGGTGTTTCCTAATAGTAGCCATGTTGTTTGCTTAGAGATGATATCCAGTGTAGTTGGAATTAGAGGGTGGTGTGGGGGAAAAGAGGCGTGGGAGAGAAGGGATGAAGGGTTGCTCATTTTTTCCGGAGATAATTCGGGTCTTTGTTCGAACTTCTTCTTTGTCGCGTTCTTCCAGCTGAGTGAGGCGGGCGGCGTTGTACCAGCTCAAGTGGGGGGTCCGCTGACGACGCGTGTTGCCAGACATCCAATGGGATCGTTTCCTTGCAGTTCGCACAGTGGCACGTTCCTTACAACCGGCCGGAAGGGGAACGATGTTCACAGAGGTGAAATAAGGCGTGTTTGGGTACGATTAAAGGAGGGGGGGGGGGGGGCAGGAGGGGAGTTGTCCAATCCGAAAGTCAGAAGTTTCTTCTGTAGCTTGGAGTGCTAAAAAAATGAGACATGATTGTCTGGACTGCCTGAGAAAGTCGGGGAAATCTCGTATTTCCAAACTTATTTCTTTTATCCTAGCGTTTTACTACCTATTAGGGCTATTAGCATATCTACTAATTACGTTAATTATTTAAGGATAATGAAGGTTAGTGTACCCGTATTTGTGTGGAGAGGGAAAACCATTTAGGAAAAAAAAAACTCCTTCAGTACACCCGACCAGGATTCTAACCTCGATCTCCCCGTCATCAGAAGTCCAGTCTATAGCATGCGTATTAGACCATGTGAATACCGAAGCTGCTTACAAAGCGCTTTAACCCTGGTGTTTTTATACTAATAATAGCCTTGTACACTTCATGTTAAAGTATTTTATTATTCTTTTTACTTCCTTTTTTTTCATGAAATACAAAGACATATATAAACGCCACTGTAATCAATGGTATGGGTAACTAAAGAGTGTTTAAAACAACGCTTAGCCAAGTCAAGCACGGCAACACGCCTGTACAACTATCGTGATAATAAAACTCGAACAAAGACTGGATCTTTTGGCTTGAAGTTCTCATGTTATTACAAACTGTTCTTCAAGCTTTGTTCATATCCAAGGGCAATTTTTCAATGTTCTTCACATACTCTTTGACACGCGATATTATTAAAATTATTCCGAAAATAAATACCATGATTATTGGCGATAGGGTCAAATGCATGCAAATCACGGCGACATTAGAATATATCATGTGTAGGCCTACGAATTAAAGAAAAAAGTATTGAGAAATTGAAAAAATATATTGATAAAAATTCAATTGTTGTGGGCCTAAATTCAAAAAAAAAAGTTGTTTTGGGAATGCCGTTATGTTTGAATGTGCACTTAAGTAGAACTTAAAACATTTGTTGTTGAAAATGTGATATTTAATATTATCTCCATCCTACCTTCATACTTGATGAATATTATCGCACATATAAAACAATTAAAAGAAATTCGCCTGACTTAAAAAAATCAAACAGATATATGAAAACCTTGACTTGATGTAACATGTCTAAGCAAAAGGTAAATACAGTGTGGGTATAAACAATTAGACGATTAGTAACTTGAAAATTAACACTTTAGATGAAAAGTAAATATTCACTAGATAACTAAAAGTAAACTATATACTACACTATTTCACTTTTTGAAGATAATGTTACTCAGGTGAGCTCTACCGGACGTCAGACGAACCTCAGCACATTGTCCACCACTTTCCTCAGCATAGGTCGTCTAATTGTGTCCGCCTCAGCCTGTATAGTAACAGAAACCTGTGTAACCGGTAGAATAACAAAATAACAAGAAATTACAAAATTGTATTAATATAATGGATTTACTAAGAGCGTGTTCGCTTTGTTATTAATGGCAGGACAGACAAAATATCATTAAGTCAGCAGCACTTAGCCATTATCAACATTTTTTAAACTCAAATTTAAATATTTTCACTTTAATAATATACAATTTTAGTTAAAGATTAGAATTTAGATTCGCGATTCGAAAAATATAGTAATTGATCCATCCCTAGCATAAACGATATTTTAAGTTTTCTTCGAATTTGGCAAAATTAAATACATTTATTGTATCTCGGTGTGTATTAAATATGAACTCTAATACCGGTACTTAAAATTTTTTTTTAAGCTCTTAATTAAAGAAACAAAAACTAAAATATATTTGATCGAAAACAACTTTTAGAATTTTAAATGCATTTTTCTTATAGATTAAATGGTACATAGCAATAATCCGTAGCTACATTAAACACCCCCAAAATAACATAGGGTCTATATTCAAAAATAATTAAAACTCACAATTATTTAATGAAATTAAAAAAAACTGGTAGCTATTATTTAACATTTTACACTTCTATCTTTAGAAAGCGAACGAATAGACTAGAAAACTTAGAATGTTCATTTTGCACTTTTTATTTTGTCATGAAGTACCAAATTTGAAGGAGGGTATTTTTTCTCGAAGCACCTCGTCTTACTACCCATTCGGGTTATACGCCTTTGTAATGATTACGCTAATGGATTATTGATAAGAAAGGTTGAATTTAGAGGAAGTGTACTCACATTTATATGGCAAGAGAGAATGGGAAACAATTTAGGAAAAACCACCCTCAATACACCCTACCGGGATCAAACCACGATCTCCCTGTCATCGGCAGTCTTGTCTATTGCAAGAGTAGTGCCTTAGAGACTATGCGGCGACCGAAGCGGGTGAAGTGGAAAAACCTTCAATTGTTGCTCCTCAGTAGGTAGTGATAACCAAGTATACTCTATTCACGGTAGGAATTTCTCTCTGAAAGGTCTTTTTTCCTACCATTATCCTAGTATATAATATATTTCTGGTAGGGAAAAAGGCCTTTCAGAAAACAATTCCTACGCTGAACAGACTTTAGGCCTTACACTTTGTTTATACTGAACAATAGCTAACTTTTCTTTATCTTCACTTCTTACAACCCCCTTCCCCGTAAAAAAATATTGTAAAGAATCCTGTAAAACAAAGCTTAAAATCATCCATCATGTCAATATAAAAACAAAACTTTTTACTTTTTTTTTTTGAAAATACAGTCCTACCATCACTGTATAGCCCCCTCCCTCTTTTTATCCTCCCTCCTGTTTTCATCTCATTCCTCTTTCCTCACCCCCCCCCCCACCATCTTCACCAACCCAACTTTCCCTTCAACAACTTTTTTTTCCAACGACTATATAATATACTATCGATATTTTTATGAGGAATAAATTAAATTTTCAAAATAAAATATAGCCTATGTTACTCGCTGATAATGTAGCTTTATATTGGTGAAAGAATTTTTAAAATCGGTCCAGTAGTTTTTGAGTTTATCCATTACAAACAAAAAAACAAAAAATCAAATCTTTCCTCTTTATAATATTAGTATAGATATAGATAATTCCTCTAATGGGGTAGGGATGAAGAAGGAAGTATTTTAGGAGTAATCTAGCCTCATTTGCATGGAAGGAGAGTGGTGAACCATGTAGTACAAAATCCCTCGGTAGGCCCAACTGGCCAATCTCTCCATCTTTAGCAGGCTAGTATAACACGGGAATGACGTCTTAGACCAGGGCGGTTGAATGTATTTCTATTCCAAGAGCCAAATCTTAGCATCAGTTTGCACCGCGGGCCGAAGATATATTTAGTAATCCCATTAAATTAATATAGGCCTACAAACCACACTTTCAATACTTGTTTTAAAAATTATTGTAATTTTTGTTGGTAGAATTTTTCAAATTTTACTGCCAATAAAAGTGTACTAATCTCCCAAAAATGTATTATGAAATATGCATGCATACAAACTTTTTTTTTTAAATAACCTAGAATTATAAATATATATCTATACAAATTTTTATTAATAAAATAAATGCATTGTAAAATGCTATAATTACTTTTTTAAATAAATATTTTTATTTGAACCATTAGCTATTTCGAATCTGATACCTTATGTTTCCCTTTAATTTTCCTCCAGGGTACAGCGAGGGCCACATTTTCAATGAGCGCGGACCACATTTGGCCCGTGGGCCTTCAGTTGGATCCCACCGCCTTAGACCATGCGACCACCGAGGCGTGTGGTAGCAAGCTCGCCTTGAATGTTTCCACTACGCGTAGGTTCAGATAGGGCGTCAATGAGAGGTTTTCACCTTTCAGGGTAAACAAAGTGTACGTCAGTTCATGTTATCTGCATCTGTACCTATTGATAGAATTCACAACGCTTATAAAATACCAGTAAAATAATTAACCGTCATAAATTTAGGCTACAAAAAGCTTATGCTTATTTTGTAAAAACCCGTCCTATGAAAAATGGACTGTGGTCATTCTATTATTTGAGAATTGAACGTGCGTTTGACAGTTTTGTTAACTGAAAGTTGGAAATCAGGCTAGCGGTGGATCAACTGGAAGTATTTTAATGGCAGGGAATTGATAAGTAAAAAAATAAGTGGTGACCCGGTTATGCGTGCCATTAACTATGTCGAACATCATTGGTGGCTATATAATTGGAAGCCGAACCAAGAAGACAGACTTGTTTCCTTTCAACTACGAGACGAGCTCATCTCACGTCCGATCAACTGAAATAATTGCATCCAAGTTCGGGTTTCTGCATTCTTCATCTGAAAGAAGCTATTTTCGGATCCATGTAATTGATTTTTTTTATATTTTCAGATGTAGGTGGCCTGGTGGTCTAGGGGTAAGGTGTCAGACTTCTATGCTGGCGGCCGGGGTTCAATCCTCGGTCCCGGCAAAGATTTATCTGATTACGAAACCCTTCCTTCACCTCTGACAAGACATCTTGTGAATGTGGGGAATGCCAGGCCTCCACCGTGGTTCGGATTCCACGTTAAACTGTAGGTCCTTCATTTCATCTCACATTCACCTTACCATTACACATTAGCGTAAGTGCGTATAACCCGAATGGGTAGTAAGACGCGGTGCTAATAATAATAATAATAATAATAATATTTTTAAGATCTTTATCTTTCCATTTAGATGAAGGTTTTTTTTTTTAAATATTTTAAAATAGTTTCACTAGATTAAATGCTACTGTTTTTACTAAAAATTTCAAGTTACATCCCGTTTCAGTGGACGCATAGTGTAAGGTGTTACTCTCACCGAGATCGGGGTTTAAATCATGGTTGGGTGTACTGGTTTTTCCTCAAAAGTTTTCCATTCTCTCTCTCTCCCCTCATGCAAATTCGGGTGAATTTTATCTTAACTAGACCTTCCTTATCCCTAACACAATAGCGTATAGCTCGAATGGGTAGTAAGATGCGGTGCTAAAAAAAAGTTACCGCACTAGGATACGACGCATGATTTAAAGTATAGGCCTATATTAACCTAACCCACATTTTATTATTTCTGTGAGACGGGCTCTTAACATTGGATTCATTCAAAAAACTATGGTTTAGCGTCACTAACTTTTATTTATTTTAAAAGAGGGGAGAAATCAACCAAAAGTTGTAGTGACTTTACTTTTTCATGAGAAAAATATTTAACTGTGTATAGACATCCTGTGTGTTTTTAAAACTAATTAGTCTAATATTCTAACGTATCCCAACCAAAATTGATAAAAGTGGGTCATATAGTTCATCAAGGATACATTTTTGGTGTTTTAAAAGATTCACGGCGCATTGATCTATATTCATAATTAATTTTTGCTAGAATGCCGATACTTGAATAAGTCTCCAAATTGGCTCGTCATATTAAAAAGCTAATATCGCCTGATATTGTTGGATATGAATGATACTTTTTGGGGGAGGGCTAAGGGTGGAAAGTGAGGTTTTTACCAATAATAATAATAATAATAATAATAATAATAATAGTAGGGGAGACCGGGGCTGGTTGTCACATGGGTTGGTTGTCACAAAGCCTATTGCTCGGCCGCTAGACGGCACACGTGTTCCGGCTATATAGTGTAGTTAGCTGCCATATTTCTTGGTTAGTTGCTGTTGGTGGCACGAGAGTGTTGTCAGTTGTTCGTCCGCTACAGATAATTTTTCACAAATTCAGTCGGTGAGTAAACTTTTTTGACCCTACTTTTTATTTTTTGTATATCTGTCAGAGTTTACTTCTCTTGCGACATTTAACACGGTTTGAACGCACATATTTATGCAAAGATTGCGGTGTTGATTTTTAAGTCAATATGTTGTGTTTAGTCTCCACGAATTATTTTACACAAAATGGCGGGATGGGGCAAGTTGTCTCAAGTAGGCGGGAGCTGATTGTCCCATGTGACAACCAACCCCATCTAAGTTTCGGGTTTTATCCTTACAGATTCTGGCACATGGAAAATGGTTCGGGCTTTCAAGAAAAAAACTAAGCGTGGTGAAACCCTTCCTGGTGTTATATTAAGAGCAGTGAGATGTGTTTTTCGAGACCATAAATCTATCAGACAAGCTGCAAACGAATTTCACATTAACTATCGAACCCTTGCTCGATACTGCAAAAAGATATCCCCAAGTGAATTAAATGACGACCAATGGACTGAACCATCAATTCCTGTTGGTTATCAAAATAATCGTCAGGTGTTCAGTGAATTGCAAGAAAAGGAGCTTGTAGCCTATGTAATTCAAGCTTCAGACATTTACTTTGGGCTATCTCCTAAAGAAGTAAGAAATCTTGCTTATGAAGTTACTGTAGCTAATGAAATTAAAATTCCGCAATCATGGACTGAAAAAAAAAAATTGCTGGTGTCGATTGGTTTTTTAGTTTTTTGAAGCGAAACCCAACATTGTCCATTAGAAAACCTGAGGCAAACAGTTTGGATAGAGCTTTTAGTTTTAATAAAACGAATGTGGATTCACTTTTCAACAACTTGACAGAAGTAATGACGCGACATAAGTTCCAGGCCCATGAAATATGGAATATGGATGAGACTGGCGTGACTACAGTTCAAACTCCTTACAAAGTGGTAGCTCGGCGAGGATATAGGCAAATTGGCAGTATCGTGTCAGCTGAGAGAGGTTCTCTTGTGACGATGGCGTGTGCTGTGTCCGCAATTGGTAATCATACCCCAACTTTTTTTATATTTCCACGGGTTAACTATAGAGACCATTTTGTTATAAATGGCCCAGTTGGTTCGCAGGGTGCAGCAAATCCCTCAGGATGGATGCAAGAAATCCATTTTTTGGAATTTCTTAAGCATTTCCATAACCACACAAAAAGCACATGTGCGAAACCAGTGTTGTTAGTGTTAGACAATCACGGGTCCCACCTTAGTGTCGTTGGTCTAAATTATGCCAAAGAAAATGGGATTGTGATGCTTTCTTTTCCACCTCATTGTAGTCATAAATTGCAGCCGTTAGACCGCTCTGTTTTTGGACCACTGAAGAAATTTATGAATTCAGCTTGTGACAATTGGATGCTTAATAATTCGGGAAAGACTATGACAATTTATGATATTCCCACAGTGGTATCCCGGGCCTACCCACTTGCAGTGACGCCAAATAACATTTGTGCTGGTTTCAAAATCACAGGCATATTTCCATTCAATCGGGAAATTTTTACCGAATCCAATTTCGCGCCAAGTTTTGTCACCGATAGGCCTCAGCGTGAAGACCAAATTATTGATGGCAGTATCTCGGGTCCAGCTGCATCAGACTGCCACACCAGTGAAGTTATTTTTCCAGAGAGACAGGCCAACCCTCCAGAAGTCCTCAACAAGATCTCCAAGCTCCCTCTAGCAGTGGCAGGCCTATGAATCCAGCTCTATACATTCCTCCCGAAACAATTCGTCCGTTTCCTAAGGTAGGTGCACGGAAAACTACCCAGAACAATGCCCGTAAAAGACATACGTCAATTTTAACAGATACACCCGTGAAAAAAATCTTAGAAGAACAACAAAAAACCAGGGAAGAGAAAAAAAATAAAAAAGCAACGTTATCCAAAAGGCAATAAGTTTAAAAGAAAAATAAGAAGGAACAGTAAAAAGGATAGCTGTGACAGTGAAGACGAAGCAGAGTGCTTCTGTCTTGTTTGCGTGGAACCCTTTTCTAACAGCAAGCCGAAATAAACGTGGGTCCAGTGTATTGAATGCACGGGATGGTCTCATGAGAAGTGCACCGCGGGAAATCGTGTTTACACTTGCCATAACTGTTTTTCTGACATGTCAGATGTAAGTGATGATTAGTTGAGAATCTAGAAACGATATTTGTGTGTAGGCCCTAAACCTAACAATTTTAAGTAACAGTTGTTAAAAATAAACATTTATTTTATTTCTTTAGGCTGATGCAAGCTTCATTTAAGTTTATTCTTATGAGGGTGCAGCAATTTAAGGTCACAGTAGATTATATATTTGCTGGTATTATATTAGACAATTACGTATATAACATTATATTATATAAGTATAAGCCTACGTGAGTTATGTAGTTTTGGTGGAGAATTTTCTTTTATCTTGTATTTTAGGGATATAATTTTTAATATGATCTAGAATTTTGATATTTTAGGGCATAATAACAGTTTTTGTAATAAAATGTGTTTTTCTCCCGTGATACTGCATCAATTTAACATACAATTTAATAAATTCTTTCCTTATTTTAGGGTTATGAAAGGGATTATAGTAGACAGTGCGGTATTATAAAAGGTCGTAGTTGTAGCGAGTGTTTGTAAAATGCAATTTTATGCATTTAAAAGAGCTGGGACAACCAACCCCGATGCTTGAGACAACCATCCCCTGAGTGGGGTAAGTTGTCACACTCTGCAAAAAAAAAAAAAAAAATTGGACTCAAATTTCATGAATTTATAATTATTCTAGAACAACAATATTTTTTCCTAAGTTGCCCAAAACTTCCAATTTTCTAATACAGTTAAGAAAACTGAGTTATAACTTACCATAAAAATTAAAAAAATTGAGATAGAAAAAGTGTGACAACCATCCCCGGTCTCCCCTAATATGTACTACGTTCCTCCCAAAAATGTATTTAGGATCCAGTTCGCCAAATTATTGGAACTATAAAAACATAACGTAGTAATAACATTATTTAGTTTTAACGTATCCTGAAATATTTGTTTTATAACCCACTTCGGTGGCCGCATGGTCTAACGCGCTACTCTCGCAGTAGGCTAGACTACCGATGACGGGGAAAGGGAGGCTCGAATCTCGGTCGTGTGTACTTAGGGTGATTTATCCTAAATGCTTTTCCACGCAAATACATGTACACTTCCTATTAATATAGCCTCCCTAAAACCATTAGTGTAATTAGTGTATATGAGTATAACCCAAACGGCTAGGGAGACGCGGCGCTAAAAAACTATTTTATAGCCTATATTATGTAGAAATCTGTTTATTTCACCACGTTTAACTGCCTATTTAATGTGTTAAGGATGAAGAGGGTATACTTTAGAGTTTATAGTAAATGTGGCCACATTATCGTTGAAGTAGAGTAGTAACTCATTTGAGAAAAACACCCTTTTTTTTACACCCGACAAGGTTCCAAACCCCATCCTCCTCGTCACCGTGAGGCCAGACTAAATGAGCTTCACATTAAGGCACGTGCCCATCAGTGCGAGTAATGACCTAGTACAGGGGCTAACAACTTAACAAAGTACCCGAGGGCTACAATGAACGCACGAGTCTAGTGGTGGGCCGCATCATAGTAGGCTAATTATTGAAAAGTTGTGCAAAAACGGGAACGCTCATTTGATTGTGAGGGGTACCCGCTTCAGTGACTAGATGGTATAAGGCGCTACTCTACTCTTGCAGTAGACTATACTGCCGATGATGGGAAGATCGAGGTTCGAATCTCAGTCGGGTGTACAAAAGCTGGTTTCCTCGAGATAGTTTTCCATTCAGCCTCCATGCAAATGCGGGTACACTTCATCTAAATATAAACTTAAACCATAAGTACATAAACGTATAACCTGAAAGGGTAGTAAGACGTGGTGTTAAAAAAGTAAATGAAATATGAAATAGTAATTTAGACATGTTTAATTAAAATTCTAACGAATTTTTCGACTAATATATATATATATTATATTATATATATATATATATATATTATATATCAATATAATATATCAGGTGTAAGAAAAATAAGTTAAACTTTAACATCAGTTGGAGAAGTCGTGGATTTTCCCAAGCATGTGAAAACCTTTCGTTTCTCGGCTAAAAACATCAATTTTACCATAGAATATTACTTTTCGAAGAAACTTCATGGGCCTCAAAAGAAAAAAAAACACATCGCGGACCTCATTCAACCGTGGACCACCAGATGGAAACCCCTGTAGTATATGTGTGGCATTGCTGCATTCACAATAGCTTTGAATTTTTCTGATAGTTCGTAAACACATTGACAGTAGCCCCATGATTTCTTTGGTGCTGACTGACAGCTCACAGCTGACTTCTAACAGTCAAAATTTAGGTATATATCTAAATTTTGACTGTCAGAAGTGACAGCTGCTAAACACATGTTTTTGTAGATCATATGGTTCGGCGTAGGGATACATAATTTGGTCTGGTAACTTTTCAAAGCCATCAGATGTGAGCTGTCAGTCAGCACAAAGAAGCCATGCGGCTACTGTAGTTTGGTCTGGTAACTTTTCAAAGCCGTCAGCTGTCAGTCAGCACCAAAGAAGCCACGGGGCTACTGTAGTCACTTTGACAAGCGGTATGAATCGCCTTCCCTACTGTCATAAAGATACAAAGTTACCGCGAACCAAATATCTGGAAAATTGTAAATGTGACAGCTAAAATAACATGTTGGCTTAAGTAGGTATGTTTTAGCAACATCCAAACATTTATAAACTGATGATGTCTTAATAGGTCAAGGTTTTAAAAACAAAAGTTAAAATTACTGCGGAAATGTGTTTACATTTTTATTTTGTAGTGTTTAGTGTTGCAATGTGTTGCTAATGCCATCACCTCCATTATTCACTTGTTTTTCTGATTCATAAAGCTTATCCCACCCCCATAAAAATATATTCATAATTATTGGAAACCTCATTATTTGAGCTGTATTTAGCCCAAATGAGCCGTACTCAATTTATTATAACTGTCACTCACATATAGGTATTTCAAGCTAAAAACAAGTAAGGAAAGAGGTTTGGGAAATTTAACACTAACCCTTCCCTACTAGGCAATTTGAATATTTAAATAGCGCATTATATAGAACCCACTTTTATCCAAAATGAGCACTGCCCAGATAATTTTAGCCACCAAAACCTTCAAGATGTTTAAAATTAAAATAAGTGGAAGGGTGTAATTTAATACTATATTCAAACACTTAAGAATTTATAAAATTTTAATAGCTCATAGTTGTGAGGGCCAATATATAATACATAAAAAGCGAGCCAATTTTGTAATATACCGTAATTTAATTTTCAAATGAAGGTCCTTTAAAAAACATATTTTTTGAGACCAAAAACATTAGCATTTTATTATTTTGTTAGTGTTTGCACAGTGATAATCAGATGTAGAAAACTACCTCAACTGCACCCAGCCGAGATTAGAACCTCGACCTACCCACTACAGTAAATTCAGTCTATTACGAGCCTGATTCCTTAGATTATTATTATTATTATTATTATTATTATTATTATTATTATTATTATTATTATTATTATTATTATTATTATTATATATTAGCAACGCGTCTTACTACCCGTTCGGGTTATACGCACTTACGCTAATGTGTAATGGTAGGGTGATTGTGAGATGAAATGAAGGACCTACAGTTTAACGTGGAATCCGAACCACGGTGGAGGGCCTGGCATTCCCCACATTCACAAGATGTCTTGTCAGAGGTGAAGGAAGGGTTTAGTAATCAGATAAATCTTTGCCGGGACCGAGGGTTGAACCCCCGACCGCCAGCATAGAAGTCTGACACCTTACCCCTAGACCACCAGTCACCTGATTCCTTAGAACATGTGACCACCACTAAAGGGCCCCTCGTTGATACTCCCTGTGTTAAAAGCACTAAAACAACCAGATAATCTCCCCCGGGTGATTACCTGGTAACACGTGTGTGGGTCAGTGTGTAGCGGCTCACATGCCTGCGTATGTGTGTCGTATGAAGGCGGCTATTTGGAGCAAGAACACAGGGCCACAAGATCACAACAAAAAGTACCGTTACCCTTACGAGCAACTGTTCCACCACTTGCACTCATTATAAACTGATATGGAAGTGAGACTCCAGCCAGGAGGAAAATTACTCTACACTTCTGGTATTTATTTAAAATATAAACATATTTATGCAACCACGTCTTACTACCCGTTCGGAATACATGCATTTGTGTGGAGAGAGAGAGAGAGGAAAACCATTTAGGAAAGAACTTTGTACACCCAGCCGGGGTTTGAGTCCCAACCCTGTCACCGGTATTCCATACCCGACGAGGATGACTTCTTAGTCCACGTGACCACCAATCCGGGTAATATATTGCCATAAATAAAATCATAGCATGGGTATAATATACAAGAGTTAATAAAGCTAGTTTTTTTAGATAGTATTTAAAGTATCATTTAATTAGTGTATTTTAATAAGGTTTTGGGTTCAATCCCCGTGCCGAGGTTATGGTAATATATATAAGCACCGCATTTTACTACCCGTTCGGATTATACGCCATAATATATTCGTAGTGAGTTGAATATTTTTGGAAGAATACGCGATATCAAATTACTGATATTAATTTTCCTTTGTTAATTTTATATTTGTAAAAAAAAAAATCAAACATGAAATATGTTACCAATGCATAGTAAGCATTATGTGTCGGTGTTGAGTGTGATATCATTAATTAATGTAGTTCTTTCAAGATCCACCCAAATAGTTGAACTTGCTGTGAATGGACTATATCAGAGAGTTCACAATTTGTTTTAGCTTTCCAGATAATATTCATAGAGGCCTCTGTATTTCACACCTATAGGCCCTAGCTTACGACTCCAAGGTCAAAAGATTTGATTTTAACAATTTATTTTTGTGTGTAAATAACTTGTATTTATTTATTAAACACAAATAATACATTAGGACACGATTTACAAACTAACTTAACCTACGCCTAGCTACATCTAATATCTAGCTATTACATTATTTTCATCGCATCGGTGACCTGGTGGTCTAGGGGTAAGGTGTCAGACTTCTGTGCTGGCGGCCGGGGTTCAATCCTCGGTCCCGGCACAGATTTATCTGATTTCCAAACCCTTCCTTCACCTCTGACAAGACATCTTGTGAATGTGGGGAATGCCAGGCCTCCACCGTGGTTCGGATTCCATGTTAAACTGTAGGTCCTTCATTTCATCTCATAATAACCCTACCATTACACATTAGCGTAAGAGCGTATGACCCGAACGGGTAGTAAGACGCGGTGCTAATAATAATAATAATATTCATCGCATCTCACTACCCATTCGGGTAGTACGCATTTATATTAATTACACTAATATAGTTTGAGGAATATGTTATCTGGAGGAAATGTATTCAAAATTTGCATGGAGGTAAAGTGGGAAAACATTCAAATTACATACAGCCGGGTCTTAAGACACAACTCTCCCCGTTACTGGCAAACTAGACTAAATTAAATATTTTAAACTAAATGAAAAATAACACCTGGACACGGGAATCGAAACCGGGACCTTTGGCTTAACGCACCGATGCTCTACCAATGAGTTATCCGGGATTCATCCCATGCTTAAGGTCATCCTTCATTCGCAGTATTGTATACTAGCAGCATAGCAGCCCTCCCGAAATACAGACGGTTGTATTTGATAGTTCACGATTTTTTTTTCTTAGCACCGTGTCTTACTACCCATTCAGGTTATACGCTTATGTACTAATTACTCTAATGGATTTAGGGATGAGGTGGGTTATATTTATACTAAGCGTAACCGCATTTGTGTGGAGGGAGAGTAGAAAACAAGCTTGGAAACCCCCCCCCCAGTACACCTGACCTAAATATGAATCTAGTTCTTCCTGTCATTGGCCGTCTAGTCTAACACGAGAGTAGCGCGTTAGACCATGCGGCCACAAAACCGGGTGAGAATGTTATTAATAACATCTAAATATGTTAATAAATAGAGGGTTTAGTAAATAAACATGTTTATTTATTTTATTCATAAGTAAAACAACAGAGAGAAAACTATCTCTCCAAACGGCAATTTGAGGATCAGATGTTACAGAAAGAAACTTCATCCATTCAATTTCATTGGATCAAGACTTTTACAGACGTAGTCTTGAAAAGAGATGATTGAATCTAACGTTTTAAAATTTGTTTTGTATAAAGTTTCTTATCACTTAATGTTTATTGAACTTTCTGCCTCCCATCAAATCAGCTCTAATATAGACACATCTATACTTATAAAATAACATGTCCTGACTGACTGACTGACTGACTGACTGATTCATCATCGCCTAGCGAAAACTATCAAGGCTACAAGCATGAAATTCGGACTGTATATTCATTTTGTTATGTAGGCACCCACTAAGAAAGGATTTTAGAAAATTCCACCCCAAAGGGGTCAAAATAGGGGATGATAATATGTATGATAATATGTATGAAAGTCCGTCATTTTGAAAGTTATATAAACAAAATTTTGTATTTCGGTTATTGACGTAAAACAAATAAATACGTGTTTCAGGAATTTTGGAAATTTTATTTAATAAGGGATGAAAAAGGGGGTGAAAGTTTGTATCGGACTTGCATTAGTTTTGATCTGAGGTCAAGTTATGGTCATCAACGTAACGTAATATTTTAAATTAATCTGTAAATACATATGTATATTTTCGTATTTGTATATAATCAACTTCCACGCGAGCAAAGCCGCGGGCAACAGCTATCTAGTAATAAATATATTGTTGTATTAATGTGTCAACTTTTAAATATTGTGTTCTCCTGAATGAAAACATGCTTCCAGTATTTATGCTTATAATGAATAATAACTAATTTTAAAGAGGAAAGATTTGATTTTTTTTTTGTTTGTAATGGATAAACTCATAAACTACTAGACCGATTTTAAAAATTCTTTCATCAATATAAAGCTACATTATCAGCGAGTAACATAGGCTATATTTGATTTTGAAAATTTAATTTATTCCCCATAAAAATGTCGATAGTATATTATATAGTCGTTGGAAAAAAAAAGTTGTTGAAGGGAAAGTGGGGTTGTTGAAGGGGGGGTAGGGGTGAGGAAAGAGGAATGAGATGAAAATAGGAGGGAGGATAAAAAAGAGGGAGGGGGGCTATACACTTACTGTTTTTTTTAAATAAGTAAAAAAATGTTTGTTTTTATATTGACATGATGGATGATTTGAATCTTTTTTTTTAGAGGATTCTTTACAATATTTTTTTACGAGGAAGGGGGCTAGTAATGAATATGCATGTTAAATTTTCAACTTAACACGAACATAACTTGGAACATCATTATTGTAATAAATCAAGAATTATATAACATATTCTTTAGGACGAATAATTTCCTGAATGGAAACACAAAATTAGTAATTCATTGCTTGGTTAAATTTGTGTGTCTAGGGCCTGGTGATATAATCAAGTGCTATAATAACTAATAGTTTATTTTTATTTTTAAATATAAGAAATAAATTTTGGTGTAAATTGTGAATCTTATAAAAAAAAAGCAAATAACTGCACTTATTTCAAATACATGCCTTTAGCAGTGATGTTTGTTTATACAAAACGCCGTTTTGGGCGTTAGATACATTCCAATTTTCATATAAATAACCTTATTTGACAACTAGAGGAGATACTAGATATTTTTTAAGTATTTATACGTCAAGTCATATGATATGCAGATGTCACTTTTGATAGATATTATCAATACCTATTATATCACATTAGTAATATAGTAACATGTTATCATTGTTGGTTCAATCCTCGGTTACGGCACAAATTTATCTGATTTCCAAACTCTTCCTTCACCTCTGACAAGACATCTTGTGAATGTGGGGAATGCCAGGCCTCCACCGTGGTTCGGATTCCATGTTAAACTGTAGGTCCTTCATTTCATCTCACAATCACTCTACCATTACACATTAGCGTAAGTGCGTACAACCCGAACGGCTAGTAAGACGCGGTGCTAATAATAATAATTATTATTATCATTGTTGGTAGCAAAAAAAAAGTTTGCATTTTCTAAAGAAACTATTCGTTTGAAAATCGGTCGGTCTAAACATTACTCAAATTTAGCTATGAATATTTCCACAGGTTTAAGAATTTGTGTCGTTTAGTTTGTTTTATATGTGCCATGCCTTAATATCCGTCCGGGCAAATCATTTTTAACTATAGGCATACTAATGGGATAGGGATAATAAAAGTAGAATTTAAAGGAAATGTACATATATTTCCGCGGGGAGGAGGGGGGGTAGAAGAAAACCATTTAGGAAATAATACTCCCGGTTTACTTGGCAGAAAATCTAACCCTGTCCTCTTTGTCACCGGGAAATCAGACAAGACTAGTTTGACTCTGAGTCCACGTGCCCACCGAGGCTAGTTTGTTGTTTATTGGTGCCGAGATGTGAGTACAGTCTCACTAATCAACACACGTGTCCACCGAGGTGAGTTTGTTGTTTATTGGTGCCGAGATGTGAGTACAGTCTCACTAATCAACACACGTGTCCACCGAGATGAGTTTGTTGTTTATTGGTGATGAGATGTGAGTACAGTCTCACTAATCAACACACGTGCCCACCGAGGCTAGTTTGTTGTTTATTGGTGCCGAGATGTGAGTACAGTCTCACTAATCAACACACGTGTCCACCGAGGTGAGTTTGTTGTTTATTGGTGCCGAGATGTGAGTACAGTCTCACTAATCAACACACGTGTCCATCGAGGTTTAGTTTGTTGTTTATTGGTGCCGAGACGTGAGTACAGTCTCACTAATCAACACACGTGCCACCGAGGTGAGTTTGTAGTTTATTGGTGCTGAGGTGTGAGTACAGTCACACTAATCAACACACGTGCCACCGAGGTGAGTTTGTTGTTTATTGGTGCTGAGGTGTGAGTACAGTCTCACTAATCAACACAAGTGCCACCGAGGCGAGTTTGTTGTTTATTGGTGCTGAGGTGTGAGTACAGTCTCACTAATCAACACAAGTGCCCACCGAGGCGAGTTTGTTGTTTATTGGTGCTGAGGTGTGAGTACGGTCTCACTAATCAACACACGTGTCTATCGAGGCAAGTTTGTTGTTTATTGGTGCTGAGGTGTGAGTACGGTCTCACTAATCAACACACGAGCCCATCGAGGCTAGTTTGTTGTTTATGGGTGCTGAGATGTGAGTACAGTCTCACTAATCAACACACGTGTCCACCGAGGTGAGTTTGTTGTTTATTGGTGCTGAAATGTGAGTACAGTCTCACTAAACAACACACGTGTCCATCGAGGCGAGATTGTTGTTTATGGGTGCTGAGATGTGAGTACAGTCTCACTAATCAACACACGTGTCCACCGAGGTGAGTTTGTTGTTTATTGGTGCTGAGATGTGAGTACAGTCTCACTAATCAACACACGTGCCACACGAGGTGAGTTTGTTGTTTATTGGTGCTGAGATGTGAGTACAGTCTCACTAATCAACACACGTGTCCACCGAGATGAGTTTGTTGTTTATTGGTGCTGAGATGTGAGTACAGTCTCACTAATCAACACACGTGTCCACCGAGGCGAGTTTGTTGTTTATTGGTGCTGAGATGTGAGTACAGTCTCACTAATCAACACACGTGCCATCGAGGCAAGTTTGTTGTTTATTGGTGCTGAGATGTGAGTACAGTCTCACTAATCAACACACGTGTCCACCGAGGCGAGTTTGTTGTTTATGGGTGCTGAGATGTGAGTACAGTCTCACTAATCAACACACGTGCCACCGAGGCGAGTTTGTTGTTTATTGGTGCTGAGATGTGAGTACAGTCTCACTAATCAACACACAGTGTCCATCGAGGCAAGTTTTGTTGTTTATTGGTGGTGAGATGTGAGTACGGTCTCACTAATCAACACAAGTGTCCACCGAGGTGAGTTTGTTGTTTATTGGTGCTGAGATGTGAGTACAATCTCACTAATCAACAAACGTGTCCACCGAGGCGAGTTTGTTGTTTATTGGTGCTGAGATGTGAGTACAGTCTCACTAATCAACACAGGTGTCCATCGAGGCGAGTTTGTTGTTTATTGGTGCTGAGATGTGAGTACAATCTCACTAATCAACACACGTGTCCACGAGGTGAGTTTTTTGTTTATTGGTGCTGAGATGTGAGTACAGTCTCACTAATCAACACACGTGCCACTGAGTGAGTTTGTTGTTTATTGGTGCTGAGAGGTGAGTACTGTCTCACTAATCAACACACGTGTCCATCGATGTGAGTTTGTTGTTTATTGGTGCTGAGATCTGAGTACAGTCTCACTAATCAACACACGTGTTCCACCGAGATGAGTTTGTTGTTTATTGGTGCTGAGATGTGAGTAAAGTCTCACTAATCAACACACGTGTCCATCGAGGTGAGTTTGTTGTTTATTGGTGCTGAGATCTGAGTACAGTCACACTAATCAATACACGTGTCCATCGAGGCGAGTTTGTTGTTTATTGGTGCTGAGATGTGAGTACAGTCTCACTAATCAACACACGTGTCCATTGAGGTGAGTTTGTTGTTTATTGGTGCTGAGATCTGAGTACAGTCTCACTAATCAAACACACCTGTCCATCGAGGCAAGTTTGTTGTTTATTGGTGCTGAGGTGTGAGTACAGTCTCACTAATCAACACACGTGTCCATCGAGGTGAGTTTGTTGTTTATTGGTGCTGAGGTGTGAGTACAGTCACACTAATCAACACACGTGCCACCGAGGTGAGTTTGTTGTTTATTGGTGCTGAGGTGTGAGAACAGTCTCACTAATCAACACACGTGCCAACGAGGCGAGTTTGTTGTTTATTGGTGCTGAGGTGTGAGTACAGTCTCACTAATCAACACACGTGTCCATCGAGGCAAGTTTGTTGTTTATTGGTGCTGAGATGTGAGTACAGTATCACTAATCAACACAGGTGTCCATCGAGGCGAGTTTGTTGTTTATTGGTGCTGAGTTGTGACTACAGTCTCACTAATCAAACACACGTGCCACCGAGGCGAGTTTGTTGTTTATTGGTGCTGAGATGTGAGTACAGTCTCACTAATAAACACACGTGTCCATCGAGGCAAGTTTGTTGTTTATTGGTGCTGAGATGTGAGTACGGTCTCACTAATCAACACACGTGTCCACGAGGTGAGTTTGTTGTTTATTGGTGCTGAGATGTGAGTACAATTCACTAATCAACACACGTGTCCACCGAGGCGAGTTTGTTGTTTATTGGTGCTGAGATGTGAGTACAGTCTCACTAATCAACACAGGTGTCCATCGAGGCGAGTTTGTTGTTTATTGGTGCTGAGATGTGAGTACAGTCTCACTAATCAACACACGTGTCCACCGAGGTGAGTTTGTTGTTTATTGGTGCTGAGATGTGAGTACAGTCTCACTAATCGACACACGTGCCACCGAAGTGAGTTTGTTGTTTATTGGTGCTGAGATGTGAGTACTGTCTCACTAATCAACACACGTGTCGATCGATGTGAGTTTGTTGTTTATTGGTGCTGAGATGTGAGTACAGTCTCACTAATCAACACACGTGTCCACCGAGGTGAGTTTGTTGTTTATTGGTGCTTAGATATGAGTACAGTCTCACTAATCAACACACGTGCCACCAAGGTGAGTTGGTTGTGTTATTGGTGCTGAGATGTGAGTACATTCTCACTAATCAACACACGTGCCACCAAGGTGAGTTTGTTGTTTATTGGTGCTGAGATGTGAGTACAGTCTCACTAATCAACACACGTGCCACCAAGGTGAGTTGTTGTTTATTGGTGCTGAGATTGTGAGTACAGTCTCACTAATCAACACACGTGTCCATCGAGGCAAGTTTGTTGTTTATTGGTGCTGAGATGTGAGTAAAGTCTCACTAATCAACACACGTGTCCATTGAGGTGAGTTTGTTGTTTATTGGTGCTGAGATGTGAGTACAGTCTCATTAATCAACACACTGTCCACCGAGGCGAGTTTGTTGTTTATTGGTGCTGAGATGTGAGTACTGTCTCACTAAACAACACACGTGTCCATCGAGGCGAGATTGTTGTTTATGGGTGCTGAGATGTGAGTACAGTCTCACTAATCAACACACGTGTCCACCGAGGTGAGTTTGTTGTTTATTGGTGCTGAGATGTGAGTACAGTCTCACTAATCAACACACGTGTCCACCGAGGCGAGTTTGTTGTTTATTGGTGCTGAGATGTGAGTACAGTCTCACTAATCAACACACGTGCCCATCGAGGCAAGTTTGTTGTTTATTGGTGCTGAGATGTGAGTACAGTCTCACTAATCAACACACGTGTCCATCGAGGAAGTTTGTTGTTTATTGGTGCTGAGATGTGAGTACAGTCTCACTAATCAACACAGTGCTCATCGAGGCGAGTTTGTTGTTTATGGGTGCGAGATGTGAGTACAGTCTCACTAATCAACACACGTGCCACCGAGGGAGTTTGTTGTTTATTGGTGCTGAGATGTGAGTACAGTCTCACTAATCAACACACGTGTCCATCGAGGCAGTTTGTTGTTTATTGGTGGTGAGATGTGAGTACGGTCTCACTAATCAACACACGTGTCCACCGAGGTGAGTTTGTTGTTTATTGGTGCTGAGTGTGAGTACAATCTCACTAATCAACACACGTGTCCACCGAGGCGAGTTTGTTGTTTATTGGTACTAGATGTTAGTACAGTCTCACTAATCAACACAGGTGTCCATCGAGGCGAGTTTGTTGTTTATTGGTGCTGAGATGTGAGTACAATCTCACTAATCAACACACGTGTCCACCGAGGGAGTTTTTGTTTATTGGTGCTGAGATGTGAGTACAGTCTCACTAATCAACACACGTGCCACTGAAGGAGTTTGTTGTTTATTGGTGCTGAGATGTGAGTACTGTCTCACTAATCAACACACGTGTCCATCGAGTGAGTTTGTTGTTTATTGGTGCTGAGATTGAGTACAGTCTCACTAACAACACACGTGTCCACCGAGATGAGTTTGTTGTTTATTGGTGCTGAGATGTGAGTACAGTCTCACTAATCAACCACGTGTCCATCGAGGTGAGTTTGTTGTTTATTGGTGCTGGATCTGAGTACAGTCCACTAATCAATACAGTGTCATCGAGGGAGTTTGTTGTTTATTGTGCTGAGATGTGATACAGTCTCACTAATCAACAACGTGTCCATTGAGTGAGTTTGTTGTTTATTGGTGCTGGAGTTGATACAGTTCACTAATCAAACATACCTTCCATCGAGGCAAGTTTGTTGTTTATTGGTGCTGAGTGTGAGTACAGTCTCACTAATCAACACACGTGTCCATCGAGGTGAGTTTGTTGTTTATTGGTGCTGAGGTGTGAGTACAGTCACATAATCAACACACGTGCCACCGAGGTGAGTTTGTTGTTTATTGGTGCTGAGGTGTGAGACAGTCTCACTAATCAACACACGTGCCACGGCGAGTTGTTGTTTATTGGTGCTGAGGTGTGAGTACAGTTCACTATATCAACACACGTGTCTCATCGAGGCAAGTTTGTTGTTTATTGGTGTGAGATGTGAGTACAGTCTACTAATCACAACAGTGTCCATCGAGGAAGTTTGTTGTTTATTGGTGCTGAGTGTGATACAGTTCACTAATCAAACACGTGCCACGAGGCGAGTTTGTTGTTTATTGGTGCTGAATGTGAGTACAGTCTCACTAATAAACACACGTGTCCATCGAGGCAAGTTTGTTGTTTATTGGTGCTGAGATGTGAGTACGTCTCACTAATCAACACACGTGTCCACCGAGGTGAGTTTGTTGTTTATTGGTGCTGAGATGTGAGTACATTCACTAATCAACACACGTGTCCACCGAGGCGATTTGTTGTTTATTGGTGCTGAGATGTGAGTACAGTCTCACTAATCAACACAGTGTCCATCGAGGAGTTTGTTGTTTATTGGTGCTGAGATGTGAGTACAGTCTCACTAATCAAACACAAGTGTCCACCGAGGTGAGTTTGTTGTTTATTGGTGCTGAGATGTGAGTACAGTCTCACTAATCACACACGTGCCACGAGGAGTTTGTTGTTTATTGGTGCTGAGATGTGAGTACGTCTCACTAATCAACACACGTGTCATCGTGTGAGTTTGTTGTTTATTGGTGCTGAGATTGAGTACAGTCTCACTAATCAACACACGTGTCCACGAGGAGTTTGTTGTTTATTGGTGCTAGATGTGAGTACAGTCTCACTAATCAACACACGTGCCACCGAGGGAGTTTGTTGTTTATTGGTGCTGAGTGTGAGTACAGTCTCACTAATCAACACACGTGCCACCGAGGTGAGTTTGTTGTTTATTGGTGTGAGTGTGAGTACAGTCTCACTAATCAACACACGTGCCACCAAGGTAGTTTGTTGTTTATTGGTGCTGAGATGTGAGTACAGTCTCACTAATCAACACACGTGTCCATCGAGGCAAGTTTGTTGTTTATTGGTGCTGAGATGTGAGTACAGTTCACTAATCAACACACGTGTCCATCGAGGCGAGTTTGTTGTTTATTGGTGCTGAGTGTGAGTACAGTCTCACTAATCAACACACGTGCCACCGAGCGAGTTTGTTGTTTATTGGTGCTGAGATGTGAGTACAGTCTCACTAATCAACACACGTGCCACCGAGGTGAGTTTGTTGTTTATTGGTGTGAGATGTGAGTACAGTCTCACTAATCAACACACGTGTCCACGAGGTGAGTTTGTTGTTTATTGGTGCTGAGATGTGAGTACAGTCTCACTAATCAACACACGTGTCCACGAGGCAGTTTGTTGTTTATTGGTGCTGAGATGTGAGAAACAGTCTCACTAATCAACACACGTGTCCATGAGGTGAGTTTGTTGTTTTTGGTGCTGAGATGTGAGTACAGTCTCACTAATCAACACACGTGTCCACCGAGGTGAGTTTGTTGTTTATGGTGCTGAGTTGAGTACAGTCTCACTAATCAACACACGTGTCCACCGAGTGAGTTTGTTGTTTATTGGTGCTGAGATGTGAGTACAGTCTCACTAATCAACACACGTGTCCATCGAGGCAAGTTTGTTGTTTATTGGTGCTGAGATGTGAGTACAGTCTCACTAATCAACACACGTGTCCACGAGGTGAGTTTGTTGTTTATGGTGCTGAGATGTGAGTACAGTCTCACTAATCAACACACGTGCACCGAGGCGAGTTTGTTGTTTATTGGTGCTGAGATGTGAGTACAGTCTCACTAATCAACACACGTGCCATCGAGGCAGTTTGTTGTTTATTGGTGCTGAGATGTGAGTACGTCTCACTAATCAACACAAGTGCCACCGAGGTGAGTTTGTTGTTTATTGGTGCTGAGATGTGAGTACATCTCACTAATCAACACACGTGTCCACGAGGCAGTTTGTTGTTATTGGTGCTGAGATGTGAGTAAGTCTCACTAATCAACACAGTGTCCATCGAGGGAGTTTGTTGTTTATTGGTGCTGAGATGTGAGTACATCTCACTAATCAACACACGTGTCCACCGAGGGAGTTTTTGTTTATTGGTGCTGAGATGTGAGTACGTCTCACTAATCAACACACGTGCCACGAGGGTTTGTTGTTTATGGTGCTGAGAGTGAGTACGTCTCACTAATCAACACACGTGTCCACGAGTGAGTTTGTTGTTTTTGGTGCTGAGATTGAGTACAGTCTCACTAATCAACACACGTGTCCACCGAGGAGTTTGTTGTTTATTGGTGCTGAGATGTGAGTAAGTCTCACTAATCAACACACGTGTCCATCGAGGAGTTTGTTGTTTATTGGTGCTGAGATGTGAGTACAGTCCACTAATCAACACGTGTCCATCGAGGCGAGTTTGTTGTTTATTGGTGCTGAGATGTGAGTACAGTCTCACTAATCAACACACGTGTCATGAGGGAGTTTGTTGTTTATGGTGCTGAGATTGAGTACAGTCTCACTAATCAACACACCTGCCACGAGGCAAGTTTGTTGTTTATTGGTGCTGAGGTGTGAGTACAGTCTCACTAATCAACACACGTGTCCATCGAGGGAGTTTGTTGTTTATTGGTGCTGAGGTGTGAGTACAGTCACACTAATCAACACACGTGCCACGAGGTGAGTTTGTTGTTTATTGGTGCTGAGGTGTGAGAACAGTCTCACTAATCAACACACGTGCCAACGAGGCGAGTTTGTTGTTTATTGGTCTGAGTGTGAGTACAGTCTCACTAATCAACACATGTCCATCGAGGCAAGTTTGTTGTTTATTGGTGCTGAGATGTGAGTACATTCACTAATCAACACAGGTGTCCATCGAGGGAGTTTGTTGTTTATTGGTGCTGAGTTGTGACTACAGTCTCACTAATCAACACACGTGCCACGAGGCGAGTTTGTTGTTTATTGGTGCTGAGATGTGAGTACGTCTCACTAATAACACACGTGTCCATCGAGGCAAGTTTGTTGTTTATTGGTGCTGAGATGTGAGTACGGTCTCACTAATCAACACACGTGTCCACCGAGGTGAGTTTGTTGTTTATTGGTGCTGAGATGTGAGTACAATCTCACTAATCAACACACGTGTCCACGAGGCGAGTTTGTTGTTTATTGGTGCTGAGATGTGAGTACAGTCTCACTAATCAAACAGTGTCCATCGAGGCGAGTTTGTTGTTTATTGGTGCTGAGATGTGAGTACAGTCTCACTAATCAACACACGTGTCCACCGAGGTGAGTTTGTTGTTTATTGGTGCTGAGATTGAGTACAGTCTCACTAATCGACACACGTGCCACGAAGTGAGTTTGTTGTTTATTGGTGCTGAGATGTGAGTACTGTCTCACTAATCAACACACGTGTCATCGATGTGAGTTTGTTGTTTATTGGTGCTGAGTGTGAGTACAGTCTCACTAATCAACACACGTGTCCACCGAGGTGAGTTTGTTGTTTATTGGTGCTTAGATATGAGTACAGTCTCACTAATCAACACACGTGCCACCAAGGTGAGTTGGTGTTATTGGTGCTGGATGTGAGTACATTCTCACTAACAACACACGTGCCACCAAGGTGAGTTTGTTTTTTGGTGCGAGTGGAGTACATCTCCTAATCAACACCGTCCAAGGTGAGTTTGTGTTATGTGCTGAGATGTGAGTACAGTCTCACTAATCAACACACGTGTCCATCGAGGCAAGTTTGTTGTTTATTGGTGCTGAGATGTGAGTAAAGTCTCACTAATCAACACACGTGCCATTGAGGTGAGTTTGTTGTTTATTGGTGCTGAGATGTGAGTACAGTCTCATAATAACACACGTGTCCACCGAGGCAGTTTGTTGTTTATTGGTGCTGAGATGTGAGTACGTCTCACTAAACAACACACGTGTCCATCGAGGCGAGATTGTTGTTTATGGTGCTGAGATGTGAGTACAGTCTCACTAATCAACACACGTGTCCCGAGGTGAGTTTGTTGTTTATTGGTGCTGAGATGTGAGTACAGTCTCACTAATCAACACACGTGTCACGAGGCGAGTTTGTTGTTTATTGGTGCTGAGATGTGAGTACAGTCTCACTAATCAACACACGTGCCCATCGAGGAAGTTTGTTGTTTATTGGTGCTGAGATGTGAGTACAGTCTCACTAATCAACACACGTGCCATCGAGGAAAGTTTGTTGTTTATTGGTGCTGAGATGTGAGTACAGTCTCACTAATCAACACAGGTGCTCATCGAGGCGAGTTTGTTGTTTATGGTGCTGAGATTGAGTACAGTCTCACTAATCAACACACGTGCCACCGAGGGAGTTTGTTGTTTATTGGTGCTAGATGTGAGTACAGTCTCACTAATCAACACACGTGTCCATCGAGGCAAGTTTGTTGTTTATTGGTGGTGAGATGTGAGTACGGTCTCACTAATCAACACACGTGTCCACCGAGGTGAGTTTGTTGTTTATTGGTGCTGAGATGTGAGTACATCTCACTAATCAACACACGTGTCCACCGAGGCGAGTTTGTTGTTTATTGGTACTGAGATGTTAGTACAGTTCACTAATCAACACAGTGTCCATCGAGGCGAGTTTGTTGTTTATTGGTGCTGAGATGTGAGTACAATCTCACTAATCAACACACGTGTCCACGAGGTGAGTTTTTTGTTTATTGGTGCTGAGATGTGAGTACAGTCTCACTAATCAACACACGTGCCACGAGTGAGTTTGTTGTTTATTGGTGCTGAGATGTGAGTACTGTCTCACTAATCAACACACGTGTCCATCGATGTGAGTTTGTTGTTTATTGGTGTGAGATTGAGTACAGTCTCACTAATCAACACACGTGTCCACCGAGATGAGTTTGTTGTTTATTGGTGCTGAGATGTGGTACAGTCTCACTAATCAACACACGTGTCCATCGAGTGAGTTTGTTGTTTATTGGTGCTGAGATTGAGTACAGTCACACTAATCAATACACGTGTCCATCGAGGCGAGTTTGTTGTTTTTGGTGCTGAGATGTGAGTACAGTCTCACTAATCAACACACGTGTCCACCGAGGTGAGTTTGTTGTTTATTGGTGCTGAGATGTGAGTACAGTCTCACTAATCGACACACGTGCCACCGAAGTGAGTTTGTTGTTTATTGGTGCTGAGATGTGAGTACTGTCTCACTAATCAACACACGTGTCAATCGATGTGAGTTTGTTGTTTATTGGTGCTGAGATCTGAGTACAGTCTCACTAATCAACACACGTGTCCACCGAGGTGAGTTTGTTGTTTATTGGTGCTTAGATGTGAGTACAGTCTCACTAATCAACACACGTGCCACCGAGGCGAGTTTGTTGTTTATTGGTGCTGAGATGTGAGTACATTCTCACTAATCAACACACGTGCCACCGTGGTGAGTTTGTTGTTTATTGGTTGTGAGATGTGAGTACAGTCTCACTAATCAACACACGTGCCACCAAGGTGAGTTTGTTGTTTATTGGTGCTGAGATGTGAGTACAGTCTCACTAATCAACACACGTGTCCATCGAGGCAAGTTTGTTGTTTATTGGTGCTGAGATGTGAGTAAAGTTTCACTAATCAACACACGTGTCCATTGAGGTGAGTTTGTTGTTTATTGGTGCTGAGATGTGAGTACAGTCTCACTAATCAACACACGTGTCCACCGATGCGAGTTTGTTGTTTATTGGTGCTGAGATGTGAGTACAGTCTCACTAATCAACACACGTGCCACCGTGGTGAGTTTGTTGTTTATTGGTTGTGAGATGTGAGTACAGTCTCACTAATCAACACACGTGCCACAAGGTGAGTTTGTTGTTTATTGGTGCTGAGATGTGAGTACAGTCTCACTAATCAACACACGTGTCCATCGAGGCAAGTTTGTTGTTTATTGGTGCTGAGATGTGAGTAAAGTCTCACTAATCAACACACGTGTCCATTGAGGTGAGTTTGTTGTTTTTTGGTGCTGAGATGTGAGTACAGTCTCACTAATCAACACACGTGTCCACTGAGGTGAGTTTGTTGTTTATTGGTGCTGAGGTGTGAGTACAGTCTCACTAATCAACACATGTGTCCACCGAGTTGAGTTTGTTGTTTATTGGTGCTGAGATGTGAGTACAGTCTCACTAATCAACACACGTGTCCATCGAGGCAAGTTTGTTGTTTATTGGTGCTGAGATGTGAGTACAGTCTCACTAATCAACACACGTGTCCATCGAGGTGAGTTTGTTGTTTATTGGTGGTGAGATCTGAGTACAGTCTCACTAATCAACACACGTGCCCACCGAGGCGAGTTTGTTGTTTATTGGTGCTGAGATGTGAATACAGTTTCACTAATCAACACACGTGTCCACCGAGGCGAGTTTTTTGTTTATTGGTGCTGAGATGTGAGTAGAGTCTCACTAATCAACACACGTGTCCACCGAGGTGAGTTTGTTGTTTATTGGTGCTGAGATGTGAGTACAGTCTCACTAATCAACACACGTGCCACCGAGGTGAGTTTGTTGTTTAGTGGTGCTGAGATGTGAGTACAGTCTCACTAATCAACACACGTGCCCACCGAGGCGAGTTTGTTGTTTATTGGTGCTGAGGTGTGATTACAGTCTCACTAATCAACACACGTGTCCACCGAGGCGAATTTGTTGTTTATTGGTGCTGAGATGTGAATACAGTCTCACTAATCAACACACTTGCCCACCGAGGCGAGTTTGTTGTTTATTGGTGCTGAGATGTGAGTACAGTCACACTAATCTACACACGTGTCCATCGAGGCGAATTTGTTGTTTATTGGTACCGAGATGTGAGTACAGTCTCACTAATCAACACACGTGCCACCGAGGCGAGTTTGTTGTTTATTGGTGCTGAGATGTGAGTACAGTCTCACTAATCAACACACGTGCCACCGAGGCGAGTTTGTTGTTTATTGGTGCTGAGATGTGAGTACAGTCTCACTAATCAACACACGTGTCCACCGAGGCGAGTTTGTTGTTTATTGGTGCTGAGATGTGAGTACAGTCACACTAATCAACACACGTGTCCATCGAGGCGAATTTGTTGTTTATTGGTACCGAGATGTGAGTACAGTCTCACTAATCAACACACGTGCCCACCGAGGCGAGTTTGTTGTTTATTGGTGCTGAGATGTGAGTACAGTCTCACTAATCAACACACGTGCCACCGAGGCGAGTTTGTTGTTTATTGGTGCTGAGATGTGAGTACAGTCTCACTAATCAACACACGTGTCCACCGAGGCGGGTTTGTTGTTTATTGGTGCTGAGATGTGAGTACAGTCACACTAATCAACACACGTGTCCATCGAGGCGAATTTGTTGTTTATTGGTACCGAGATGTGAGTACAGTCTCACTAATCAACACACGTGTCCACCGAGGCGAGTTTGTTGTTTATTGGTGCTGAGGTGTGAGTACAGTCTCACTAATCAACACACGTGTCCATCGAGGCGAATTTGTTGTTTATTGGTACCGAGATGTGAGTACAGTCTCACTAATCAACACACGTGCCCACCGAGGAGAGTTTGTTGTTTATTGGTGCTGAGATGTGAGTACAGTCTCACTAATCAACACACGTGTCCATTGAGGCGAGTTTGTTGTTTATTGGTGCTGAGATGTGAGTACAGTCTCACTAATCAACTCACGTGTCGATTTCAACAACAAAGCGGCCGAGGAGAGGAAGTGATTAGAGAATAATCCTATCTGGAATATTGCATTCTTGATTATTAATTGAAATCTATTATTATTGGTACAAGTGCACAATAGTTTTTATCGATGCAGTTTTTATTTATTAATGGAGTTTTATATTTTAAAGTCCTGATAAGTCTAAAATATGGTCTAAATAAGTTAAAAGCTTACGGAAACCAACCCAAAGATGAGTAAAACGCACCGGACTATGGGATCGAGGCAGATTTGAGTCGGCCACAATCTATAGCTAGAAAATATATGATGGACAATTTCCCATATGAATTGTTCCGTTAGGTGACCTGGCGGTCTAGGGGTAAGCTGTCAGACTTCTGTGCTGCGGGTCTGGGGTTAAATCCTCGGTCCCGGCATAGATTTATCTGATATACAAACCCTTCCTTCACCTCTGACAAGACGTGTATTAATCACAGTGAATGTGTGGAATGCCAGGCCTCCATCGTGGTTCGGATTCCAAGTTAAGCTGTAGGTTCTCCATTTAATCTCACAATCACCCTACCATTACAAATTAACGTAAGTGCGTAAAACCCGAACGGGTAGTAAGATGCGGTGCTAATAGTAATAATAATAGTTCTATTTTGAAATGTTTTTATTTTTTCTAAACATTTTCTCTAAAAAAAATTAAGTATTTAAATAACCCGTTTTAGGCTAGACTGCCGATTACGGGGAGATCGAGGTTCGAATCTCAGTTGGGTGTAATGAGGATGTTTTTTCCAAAACTGTTTTCCACTCTTCCTCCATGAAAATGCGGGTACACTTCCTATAAATATAATCTCCCTAATCCCTAAAAACCATCGGCGTAAATAGTACATAAGCATATACCCCGAACGGATAATAAAACGCGGCGCTCTAAAAAAAATAGAAATACCAAAGCTCTGTCTGATCTAAAAAAAAATGGTGTAAATGTGACAATATCCTGTAGATGTGTGCTGTTGGCCAAGTTGACGCGAAGAGTGTTGTGTTTAGCTTAGCTGACTCAGCAGTGCTGACCTAGGTAACACGTGAACTGGTTCAAGGTGTTGGTGAACTCTGATACCACATTCCTACGTCGAACCGGGTTTGCTCCCAGCGCGTTTCGAAAGTGCGCGCGGGCTTTGTGGGGCGAGGAGATTCTACAGGAAAATTTCGAACCATTTAAATGTTACCGATACATAAAATAAATCCAGAGTTATAAAAGTTCGCACTTTAATTTAATTTATCCTAAGGATGTACGTTAACACCAGATACATTATCAGAATGAGTCAGAATAAAGCTTGATTCACTCGTTAGCCAAAAAATAGAAAGCAGACTGTGCAATATATCACACACTTTAAAAACAGCTGATTATCAACATATTTTATTTTCTAGTTGATAAACATATATTTTAAATTATTCTCTCGATGGATGTTTTCAAATTATAATACTGTTTTGTGGCACAATCCAATATATAGATACACACGCTTTACATTAACGGGTTATTTCAAATCTCCTCACAACGGCCAACAAAGCTGTCTGCTAGCTTCTGGTTGTACAGCGCATGCGCACTGTTTTGAGATGGTTGGTTCTGAGATTCGATTGGTTCTCCTGTGCCGAACATCTCAGGCAGAGTGGACAAAGTAGAAAATAGTTGAACTTTAGTAGAACAGCTCACGAATATTAAGCGGAAATCTTGTGATTGGCTTAAAGATCGTCACATGACCACGTTTCTGTTCTGCGCTAGTTTTTCGGCGAGCGTGTGAATCCACAGTATGGAAGAACTGCTATTCCAGTTCTCTCCTCATACTCAAATACAAGCTACAGCACTTGGTGGTTGAATGGCAAAGCGTCACTAGCGTCGGGTAACCCCACGGTCTGCTTTAGACTAGACATATATATTCTGATTTTGGTTGGAAGAAAGGTCGAGAAAATTCAAATATATTTTTTTTCTGCTAACATTGAGAACATTTTACTAAACAATTTGTGTGATTACATAAGTATTGATCATATCTACCAAAAGTGACAGCTGTGGATAGATAACATGACTTGATGTATGGAAATATTAAAATTGTTTTAGTAAATTTTAGTAACTACCAGATATTGTTCTTCCTACTAAACTCATGGTGATTCAGACATTTTTACAGATAACATTATATCTCTAGTTGCATGTATGTATTGTACATCCTACCATTCGTCCCATTTGCAACTCACACTCATTTTATGACACAGGATAATAAAGGGGCAGGCCACACACTGAATGCTGAATACGACATTTTGTCAGATAGTGTCGGAAGGTGTCTGATGCAGTCTGTTCAACATGGGGTTAAATGGAGGCTTTGATATAGTCTTTAGACGCCTTGCTACGTCGTTAGACTTATTTCTTTGTCTGACGAAGGTCCTTCAAGTTTCGTATTTCGACAATAAACCTTCCGACGGATTGAACTGCGCATACACCAGCAGCCGAGATCAGTCACGTGACTACCGCATGGCCCGTAAAGAGGAAATTTGATTTTTGTTTGGAAATGGCAGGAATAACACAAGATATCAAGGCATCTAATACAGAAAAACAGACCCCCCACACACACACACTGCAACCGAAGAGACGTGACATTTTGTCTTTAGTAATATAATAATATAGAGCACCGCGTCTTACTACTTACTACCCGTTCGGGTTATACGCTTTAAGTACTAATTACGTTAATGGATTTAGGAATTGGGAAGGTTGAATTAGAGGAAGTGAACCCGCATTTGCGTGGAGGGAGAGTGGAAAACCATTTAGGAACCCCCCCCCCCCCCCCCCCCCCCAGTTCACACGACCGAGATCCAGTGTGTGGCTAGCCCAAGTCTGAGTAGGTGAGTCGGAACTTCCTTGGGAAGTTAATATGAAAACCAGAGTGGAAATCACAACTTATAAACTACTTTCAATGCACCCAATAAGGATTTAAACCTAGACTTGACATTACGGATTAGAGCTGAGCACGTCACTCAAGCTCATTAGCTTTCATCCAAAACTAGCAGAGTATATTTGTTTTTTGTCTAGTTAAGCTTTTTACAATTATCAAATTTATAATTCAGATAACGAACAAGCTAATTTATTTTTCCTTTTTAATATTACCTGCTCCAGTGACCACATGGTCTAAGGCATCACTCTCGTGTTAGACTAGACTGCCAATGACAGGGAGAGCAGGGTTTTAATCCCGGCCGGGTGTACTGAGGGTGGTTTTTTCTAAACTAGTTTTCCACACTTCTCCAAGAAAATTATGGTACACTTCCTCTAAAGTTAACTTTCCTCACCCCTATCTCATCAGTGTAGTTAGTACATGTGCGTACAACCTAAGCAGATAGTAAGACACGGTAATTAAAGAATATATAATATATAATAAAAAAAATTACTCAGCTGCCACATCAACAAAGGTGTAGGCTGAGCCACCCCGTTCCCCATTCTAAGGTAGCATGTGTGGAGAGTATTTATTAAATAATATTAATTTAAATACAAATTAAAAACATATTTATTACTCTAGTTCTACAAATTTGTGAAAGTAAAATAATATATTTACTCAGTTGTTTGTAGTGGAATGCCAGGCCGCCACCGTGGTTCGGATTCCACGCTAAACTGTAGGTCCTTCATTTCATCTCACAATCACCCTACCATTACACATTAGCGTAAGTGCGTATAACCCGAACGGGTAGTAAGACGCGGTGCTAATAATAATAATAATAGTTGTTTGTATTTAATATAGAATTTCAAGTACCGACAATACAAAGTGTTTTAAGTGTTAAGTTTTAAATCGGAATAGATCGATGAAAATGCTAATTTTTTATTAATTAAAAACAAATATGTTTAATTTGATTTTGAGCCCCTGCAGAGAATTCTCAGGCGTTTGACCCCATAAATAAATTTGCTTTCAAGACCCTTAAATGAAGTTGACTGCGCTACTTTAGAGTAAAGAAAGTTGCCTAGTGTAGACTATCCAGGGGACACCGTACTTGCCGTGATTATGCGCGTGGCACTTAATTCTCGTCAAGCCAGAATTGGTAATGTTTAGAGGTCTCCCCATTATAAACAGAGTCGCCACATTCGATTGGTGTTATAAATATTTGCAATGTTGAAAGAAAGAAGAAAGTAATTTCTTCCGGGCAAAAAATGACTCTTTATCTATAGTAATGAATATATGTTATTGTTGAGACAGATTATATCCACTGGGGCGCATTTTTATTACTACCCTTCAGAGCTCTTCGCATATTTACACTAATGAACTCGAGTTTGCCTAAAGAAAACTGGAAAACGATTTAGGGTATTTAGATGCGGCTATAACCGTGAATACCAAATATGGTAGCTTAGTTATTTAATCCATCGAACTAGATGAGCCAGACCCTTAGTACACGTAACCACCAATGCGGGTTAGCAATGTTTTTAATTTATTTTAAATGTAGTGATAGATAACTATTTTTTTTAACTACCTCGAGACAGTTTAGTTGGTATTATGTCAGCGAAATGAACATGCCATTATCGGAGTAGTTGGATTGGACTTGCCGTGCTCCAATAGTCCTCGCTGCAAATTGCGATACCAATGTCTTGTTCGTATTCGATTCGCGACTAATGGACCGGATGGGATTTGTGGTGGGTCTACTCGGCATTGAGACAGATCTTGATATGTAAACGAGCGTGCTATTGTAGAGCATATCTATTCTCCAGAAACGTCAAAGAGTATTAAAAACAGTTAGTACGCTTATCTTACCACCTACTTTCTGTGTATATTTGAGATTGAGAACAGCTAGCTAGAGTAAAGCTTAATTAACACGTTCGCCGAAAGTAGAGTCTGCCTCAGGGTGCAGCAAATCATACGCTGTATGTTGACCCATGGTGCATTGCAACGCTAACTTAAAACAGCTGATTATCAACATATTTTATTTTCTAGTTGATAAACACATATTTTATACTATTCTCACGATGTATGTTTTCAAATTATAACGCTGTGTCGTGAAACAATCCAATACAATGATACACACGCTTTACATTAACGAGTTATTTCAAATCTCCTCACATGGGTCAATGAAGCTGTCTGCTTACTGTTAGCTCTATAACGCATGCGCTGTCTTTCGCACATGCGCACTGGTTTGATTGATCTGAGATTTGATTGGTTCTCCTGTGCCGAACATCTCAAGCAGAGCGGATAAATTATAGATGAGTTGAACTTTAGCGGAACAGCTCGCACTGATAAGTCGGAAATCTTGTGATTGGCTTAGAGCTCGTCACGTGACCACGTTTCTGTTTTGCGCTTGGATTTTCGGCGAACGTGTGAATCCACAGTAACGTTGCGTTCCGCGCTTCTAAAAATGAACTATCCACCAAACAAATATAATTTGTCTTACAAGTTATGTACTCGTCCGTCGGTCCGTGATCTAGAGGGCGGTGAGCGGAACAGTTGGTCAGACGGTCCAGTCTCGCTTCCTTGAACTCTTTCACTTCCTCTTCCTTTACGGTAATTTTATATTCTTCACGCGCCGCCACCTCTCGAGATACTGGTAAGTGGTAACATCGGTTTACTCATTCATGAACCCCAACTAGTAGAGTGTATTCCCACAGTTTAAAGTAGAGCATGTTAAAACTTAAATGGGAACAAAATACTCGGGCCCATTGACCTTTTGGTTTTATTCTTTTTATTATTATTATTATTATTATTAGCACCGCGTCTTACTACCCGTTCGGGTTATACGCACTTACGCTAATGTGTAATGGTAGGGTGATTGTGAGATGAAATGGAGGACCTACAGTTTAACGTGGAATCCGAACCACGGTGGAGGCCTGGCATTCGCCACATTCACGAGATGTCTTGTCAGAGGTGAAGGAAGAGTTTGGTAATGGTTTTATTCTTGTTGCAATATATTATAATGGACCATTTTCGTGGTCGCTACCAAAAATTATAGATTGTAAAATAGTCCACAGATATTATTTTAAATTTTAAAACTATACTTTTTTGTTTTATTTATTTGAGCGATTTAATGTGCAGTTTCTGAATCAATTCATGATAATTTCTATGAGCGAAAACGAAAGAGCCTGCAAATTTTTTCGGGAAAGGTATTTTCACATACCTTCCAAGGTTATTTTACGTGCCACAATTGACATGGGACCAACGACTTTACCTCCCATCCGAAGGAAGTTGTGCTACGGATTTTTATCGCTCAAGAAAATCTCGACCTAAAGCCCAAACCATTTTAATAATCTGGCTGAAACTTGGTATCTAGTGTTTTCATAGGGTTTCCCCGAGGATTTTATGGAATTTAATGTCTAATGGTAAAATTAAATTTAGTTTACTAAAGGGGAAAAAACGACAACTCGATTTTCTCCAAGCCCGCTCTAGAGATTTTGATTAAATGTTGTATCCAGGTATTTTTGACATTAAAAACAAATGGAAAACTCTAATTTTCCCATTAAATGACTTTGAAGGTACTTTACACAAACAGAAAGTTCCAATTTTGATCATATCTCTGTAACTATTTGAGATACTAAATAACTTTATAATTTAAAAGTTGTAGTAATATTCAAAATTAAGATTTCAATATATTTTTATAAAATCAATAATTTGTGAGTTATAAGCATATATATTTTATGGAGATCTTTGACAATTTAAATTGTTTGTTATGCTCTTTGATGGATAGATATGTTCCTATTTCCTCAATGTTTTTGTAAAAGTGGATATTATTTCATTTCTGCTATTTGGTGGAGTGTTTCTGCAACAATATATTATATGATTTTATTTAATAAATCTTACGAGTTTCTAGCAAATATTTCTATATTAAGCTAAAAACTGTAGAAAGACTGTGCAGTACACCGTACCATTTATTTATGTATTTTTTGTACACAAATAATAGACCTGTCGTGACTAATTATGGTAGGAGGGAAATAATAAACTTAATTAAGATCACAGTTAATGTTATTGGAATAAATTTAGGGATGCTATGTGCAAATCTACGAATAGATCAATTTTAGATCCACACATATATACACACACACACAATAATATATATATATATATATATTCACCGCATCCCAAACAAGCCATCCAGGCGATTACATTTTAAACTAATAAGGTAGGGATTAATTAGTTAGAATTTAGAGGAAATGTACCCACATTTACGCGAGGGAAATAATAAAACAAGTGAGAAAATACCCCTTAACTAAACCCAGCCGGAATTCGAACTAAGACCAGTAGATAGCTGGACCGTTCAAAACAGCACGTGATTGGCTGATATTTATAGCACCGATTCAGTACAGCGCTGTGATTGGCTGATATTTATAACACTCGCTCAGCACTTTCCCCTCCTCTTCCAAGTTTGACCCACTTTTCACGGTTTGTGTTTTATTCATGTCCAAACTTGTTGGTTCCTGTCCAAACTTGTTCGTGCCCGTCCCGTTTGATTGTGTGTCCCAGTGGGGGGTAAGGGGTTGGGGAGCTTTTCGTTTATTAGTGTGGGAGTTTTTTTATTTATTGGTAGGGGAGCGTGTAGTCTCAGGCGTCGGTCACGGTCCCACTGCGGCGGGAAACGCTCCCGGTCCATACTTTCTCTGCCGGTGATCAATGCCCGTGAGGGCGAGTAGCATGCACAAAGAACCTCTCTCGACGGCTCTCTAACATAGAGTGTGAGCAATGGCTCCCTGTTGCAAGACTCTGTTGGACCTCCTTTATTTTGTCCCCCTCCCTCCGCTTCCCTCCTCGTGAGCTCCGTGTGCCATATACCCCCGGGGATGAAATGTGTGGTAACCGACTTGGAGGGTATCATTAACCCTTAGCAAGATTCATTAACCCCCCAGTGTGACTAAACTTGTGTTATTTTAGTCATAAATGTTGAAAGCGGATAGCAATTACCCTATTGAACAGTCATTAACCTCCACCCCCTTCCCCCATATATGTGGTAGTGGGTTTAAATGTTTATTAGAGTGGACTATGGAGGAAGAACAAATGACACTATTTCTCAATTCTCACTCTTTTTTTGCAACTCTAGAATTCGATCTCTTTTAGCTCATCATAATTTATAGCTGTTCTTTCATCTTTGTTTATCAATACAACCTGATGCCTGAATGGGTGACGAGGCGAGTGGCAACCAGTCTACCTTCTATCAATTAGCGTTTCTCCACAAACTAAACAAAACGTTATATTATAACGTGGTTCATTGAAAACAGTTTGTTATGATAAACATGTTTAATGATTAGACTATAGCTAGTAGTATAATACAATTTGTGTTTTATTGTAGGATTTGCAAGATCTACCTCATGACTCGACTACCTATCAAGTCTACATACATTCCCTACACAAAGAAGAGCTGATGAGGACGTACTTTCTGGTTGGAAGAGGTTTAAGTTGCATCAGAAAGAAGGTTCAAAACATATTTGGAGGGATGGATGTCACTGACCTGTCCGAACTTGTTTCAAGCCCGATGTTGTGATTGAAGCCATGATTATTCGGACAACTCTACAAGAGACTCGTGCGCAGTAATGTGTGATGCGTCCCAAGAAAATCATAATGCTACAGTGGGACCCTCGAGGCTTGCGAGCACAAATGTTAATCTAATTGAATATGTTGGCGATAGTAAATGTATTTCGCTACTCCCTGGTGGCGGCGCATGTCCTCTGAGGCCTTCTGGTGATAAAGTGTGTTTGTTGAGATTACGGGAGCCGGGAGGGCGTTGTACCTGGACAGGTGAGGATGTGCGGTATTGCGAGCAGTTTCCGGATGCGCGATAGAAGCACGTTCAAAGTACGACTTAAGTCGGAGAGCTACTGGCAGTGGATACTACTAGTTTTATTGGTTGGACTGTGTTTAGAAGTCGCAGCCAACAGGCCCCCCAGGTTCCTGATCAACGGCCAGACAGAGATTGTCCTGCGTTTGAAAGAGGGCGCCGAGACGCCTGTGGGTAAGTTTTATTTACTTCTGCTATTGATACTATGCAACACACTTAATTAATTTAATTTAGCACCATGTCTTACTGCCCGTTCGTTGTTATAGGCTTAAATACTAACTACGCTGATTGGTTAAGGATTAGGAAGGTTGGATTTAGAGGAAGTGAACACGCATTTGCATGGAGGGAGAGTGGAAAACTATTTAGGGAAAAGCACTCCCAGTTCACACGACCAAGATTTGAACCTCAATCACCCCATGCCCAGGCAGTCTAGCTCAACACGAAAATATTCGCGTTAACTAACTACGCCACCGATGTGGGTTGCAATACACTTCGGTGGCCGGATGGTCTAAGGTGTCACCATCGCATTATACTGAATTTCCTATGATGGGGAGGTCAGGGTTAAAATACTACTGAGGGTAGTTTATCGTAAATGTTTTTCCCCGCTCTCCACGCAAATGCCTGTACACTTCCTTAAATTTAACCTTTTTATTCCTTGAAGTAATTATTTTATATAAGTAAAGACCGAACAGGTGGTAATATTCGGTGACAAAAATAAAATACCCACCCCCCTTCGGTCTGTACCCATATCCACACTAATAAGGAGGGTATAATTCAGGGTAAGTGTACGTTTGCGTGGAAAGGCCACCCTAAAATACACCCGGCCGATATTCGAAACCGGATATTCTCGTCACTAACAACTTATTTTCCAAACCCTTCCTACACCTCTGACAAGACATCTTGTGAATGTGTGGAATGCCAGGCCGCCACCGTGGTTCGGATTCCACGTTAAACTGTAGGTCCTTCATTTCATCTCACAATCACCCTACCATTACACATTAGAGTAAGTGCGTATAACCCGAACGGGTAGTAAGACGCGGTGCTAATAATAATAATAATAATAATAATAATAACAACAACTTATTCTAATGCAAGAGTGACGTCTTACACCGTGTGACAAGCAATACAAGTTGCTTATCATAGTTTACTTAGTATAATTACATTTAATTTTTATTTGTTTTTGTTTTTCCACTTGTTCTTGGTGTATTTCTATCAAAAAGAGATATTCTAACATTTGTGTATCATTGTTATAAGTTACAACATATTACAACAGTATTTTATATACAAATAATCTTCCATTTTTATATCATTGTTATATGATGCAATATATTACAACAGTATTTGATATACAAATAGTCTAACATTTGGATATTATTGTTATGGTTTCAATTCTTCACGTTTCTAATGTTGGCAGAAAATGTGGCCAATATCCTATCTACTATAGGAGTGATGGTAACCGACAGCTAGTAAAAGCTACCATACCTACTCTTATGTATCCATTCGCCAAACTATATGATCTGCAAGACCATACTATGTTGGGTTTAGGCAGCCGAAACTTTCACAACAAACAATTTGTTTTTAATTGTAATTTTTCTTTTAACAATTTTTTTTCATCTTTTCTTAGCTGCCAGCTTAGGAATGTGAAAAAAAGTATTGATACTTTACTAATATCAATATTTTCCTTTCAATACTAGTATTTTTTTTACTCAATGCATTTTTTCGATACTTGTACTGATATTAGTACTCACACTCTGGTATCGGATCGGTATTGAAATAAACAACTTATAAGAACTAACTTAACAAGGTGACCTGGTGGTCTAGGGGTAAGGTGTCAGACTTCTATGCTGGCGGCCGGGGTTCAATCCTCGGTCCAAGCACAGATTTATCTGATTTCCAAACCCTTCCTTCACCTCTGACAAGACATCTTGTGAATGTGGGGAATGCCAGGTCACCACCGTGGTTCGGATTCCACGTTAAACTGTAGGTCCTTCATTTCATCTCACAATCACCCTACCATTACACATTAGCGTAAGTGCGTATAACCCGAACGGGTAGTAAGACGCGGTGCTAATAATAATAATAATAATAATAATAACTAACTTAACTCATGCTGGGATTAAATGTTTACTAGAGTGGACTATGGAGGAAGAACAAATGACACTATTTCTCAATTCTCACTAAAAAATTTTTTTTTGCAACTCTAGAATTCGATCTCTTTTAGCTCATCATAATTTATAGCCGTTCTTTCATATTTGTTTATCAATACAACCTGATGCCTGAATGGGTGATGAGGCGAGTGGCAACCAGTCTACCTTTTATCAATTAGCGTGTTCTCCACAAACTAAACAAAAGAAGCTTTTGTAGAGCTCAATGAACTCAGTCAAATCAAGGGTACTCCAAGCAGACGAAAGAGAAAAGTTTACGTGCGTTGTTTAAGCAGATGAAGAAGGGAAGGGCGTCCATTGTTCTATCGTTTGTCAATAGTTAATAAACTATCTTGAGAGTGTGTACAAACGACGAATTTTGTTAAAAAAATGGCACCTCCCAGAAGTGAATTATGCAAGTTTTTTTAAAGAAGTTTGATAGCAAAAAAAAAGCATCTTGTAAAAAATAAATATTCGATACCGGTACCTACTGTTATCGATAGCGTACTTTTATTTCGATAATAGTACGACATTTATATTTTTCTTCCGATACTTTTAATTAGTACAGTATCGATACTTTTCTTTCGAGACCACATCCCTACGGCAGCTACCGCCCCTCCTATGGTGAATGGACTCTTATGTTATCATGCTAACGCGTTTCCTTACCAACTCTCCAGGTCACTGACATGTTTGAGTGCCGAGAGCTCTTGTGGTGCACCAGAGAGCAACCAATCTTATAATGATCACTAAGAGCCAGGGCCGGTCTAAGGTGTGTGCAACGTGTGCAACCACACACACAAACAACTCAGGGGGGCGCCAAAATGATCCAAAATAAATATTTTTTGTTTTTATCTGGGAAATTTTAAGTATAATTAAAGAAAGTAATTTGTAAGAAGAATGATTGTTTCTTATTCTTAAATTAATATTTACACCCATGCCAAACAAAGTACTATTTTATTTCAAATTAATGCATTAGAATACACTAACAAAGTAAATATATTTTGAAGGTTGTTCTGCGCAACGCACCCCTGTCAACTACAGTAGCCCCATGGTTTCTTTGGTGATGACTGACAGCTCACAGCTGTCTTCTGACAGTCAACATTTAGGTATATACCTAAATTTTGACTGTCAGAAGTGACAGCTGCTAAACACATGTTTTTGCAGATCATAGGGTTCGGTGTAGGGATACATAATTTGGTCTGGTAGCTTTTCAAAGCCATCAGCTTTCAGCTGTGAGCTGTCAAGTCAGCACCAAAGAAGTCATGGGGCTACTGTACATTGGTAACGAGACTATACTAGTTGCCAAGCCGAGAGTGTACGATCTACGGTGAGTCAAGCTCAGGCCGAACTTTTATTGTACGGCGGGTGAAGGTGGTAGGTGCAATGTTTGTTTTTATTCTTAGTCAGTCACCTAACCTCCGTGCGAGTGATTTATTGAAATTCACTTACTCGCTTTATTTATAATTCGGCATGTTGGAATTCGCTACTTATGGTTTTTAGTTTATATGATGTTCTGTGAAATTTTGCTTAAGTTTCGTTTTCAATTATTAATTTGGTGCAAACCTTTTTAGTAGGTACTCTGTGAAATGTCGTATGCTGTTATTATTACGTTTTTACTTTTTGTGGTTTCTGTTTTTTTTTATTAAATTAAATCAATTTTTAACAGTTATTAAAATGTTTTCCAAACTTTCTGGAGCCAAAAATAGAAAACTGAAAGCAAAAACGTTACAAGAAACTAAGGCAAGTGCTTAACTACTTTGTAATTATTTAACGAAGGCAAGCACTAGTAAAGAAAGTGAAAGTGAAGTGAAATTAAAACTCAATGTAACGATGATCATCTGTTGAAACAACGCTCAGAGGAGGAGGAAGATTGCTCACAGTATCTGATAAATATTAATGCCGATGATTCTAACACACGCAAATTACTGATCATAGTGATAAGAGTTATGTGACTGTACAATCCAAGAAATGAGTAACTCATGTGACAAAATGAAAGATCCAGCTAATTGGCCCCAAGTGCTAAGCGCAAGTGAACGTGATTTTATTATTTCGCAAGGACCAATCTCAACAGTATTAGACAGCTACCCTAGAGACGGTACAAAAATATCATTTCCCAACGTGTATTATTATCGGATTGCCTCCAACGATGAGAAAATCAGAAGACTATGGCTAATGTATTCCTAGTCTAAGGGAAGTGTATACTGATTTTTCTGCAAGGTATTTAACACGGTAATTACCAGCACTACATTATCTGATGAAAATGGAAAGTGTGATTGGAGGCACATCTAAAAAACTCTTTTCCGACACAAGACGTCCTCCAACCACTTAAAGTGCTACGAAAAATGGGTTGAAGCAAAAGGAGGCTCAATACTGGCAAGGCAATTGATGACGAAAATCAAAGATTAATTTCTCATGAAAAAGAGCGATGGAAAAATGTTCTCATGAGACATCTTGCCATCACACAGTTCCTTGTCCAGCACAACATGGCTTTTCGAGGAACTAACAAAACCCTCTACAGCGAAAACAATTGAAATTTTCTCGGGCTCGTAGAGTTGATTTCAAAATTAAATCCTGTTATGAAGGAACATATTTCCCGAATTCTGGGGAAAGACAATCTCAGATGTGTAACATATTATGGGAACCACATTCAAAATTAGCTTTTAAACCTAATGGGAATACAGTAAGGGAGAGAATCTTAAAACGAATCAAAGAGGTTAAATATTTTACATTGTTTCTTGACTGTACTCCTGATATGAGTAGGAAAGAACAATTATCTATTGTAATACGATACATACTCGAAAAATCAGGGGGGGGGGACGTGGATGAGAGCTTTCTAGATTTTATCGAGATTTCAGAAAGTACAGGTAAAAGTATGGCAGATACTATTTTAGGAAAACTAGAGGTATATAGTCTTGACATCCTGAACTGTAGGGGCCAGGGTTATGACAATGGGACTATAAACACTGTGGGTTACAAAAACGAATTCTAAATAAAAATAACAGAGCCATTTTTGTTCTTTGCGGCTGCCACAGTTTGAATTTGGTACTAAGTCATCAATTCCTACTAGAGATGGGCGATATATCACTGACTGTGATTTTTTCACCGATACCTTATGATCACCGCTACTCCCAGTGACTCAATCTCAAAAGTATCGATGATTGAGATATAAGTTATCGGAGATACTCCATACTCGCATCAGATAGCAACAGTTACTCGAGCCACGGAGCTAGTATTGCTTCCTCAAGACACCCGAGTAAATACTTCGCGATCCTTGTTATTCTTTTATTTTTATTTTCTAACAGGGAATTGAGAATCGACCTTATTGACTTGCATGTTTTACGTGCTATTTTAATTAAAACACTTGATTTCATAGAGCTCATTTTTAAAAACCGTATGTTTTGCTTTCTTTTCTTATCAACTGTATGAAACATCTTATTAAAATGCATACTTTTGTATTGACTGTACATTAGTCAGGCAACATGAAACCCAGATGAAACCTTGAAAGATTAGGTAGCTGTATGTCGATTGTCAATGTCAGTGCCGACAGGAAGAGCTTATGTTAGGCCTTTAAGTATCGAATTCCATTGCAAGCCGCCAAACACCCGAGTAATTAGTTTTCTTTCCAACCGATACTCATGGGACTATTCGAGTAAATACTAAATACCCAATATTCAATACTCATAAATACTCCATACTCCATACTAGATACTCGATACTCGGACAGTAGCTAAATACTAGCCTTGACCGTGGTTGTAAAGTGAAAAAATATCGGTCCATCAAACACTGTGAACACAGGTCACAGTGAAAAATCACTGGTATAAATCACCGATATTTTAAAATCACAGTCACTGTATTCACTGATATCGTAAAATCACGGTTTCGCCCATCTTAATTCCTACTGTTTCTCTTTTTGGAACAATGCAAAAAAGGCTTTATGTACTGTTTAGTTCATCAACAAAACGTTGCTGCAATTTCTTGGAAAGCTTATCAAATTCTTCTGAGTTCTCAAGGATTGGGTCTTCCTAACTTTTAAAGGACTTTGTGTAACAAGTTGGTAAGCAGGGATTGAGTCACTTAAAGCAGTGCGGTACCAAATAGTGCAAGTTCGACAAGCCCTTTGGGATTTGTATAGTGACGCATCATTTGAAGATGACGTTAGACGCGAGGCTGGTCATTTGGCTGACACCCTTGAAGATTTTGGTTTCTTGGTGTCTTTGATTGCATAGTATGACATTCTTTTAAGTGAATATTGCAAGAAAGACCTTGCAGTCCAAGCATATCAACTTTCCACAAGCTGTGACCATGCTGGTATCTATCAGCAAGTTTCTAAAAGATTTTAGAGTGAATAAATTTGCTTCCAGCTTAGTTAAAGCAAAAGAGTTGGTTGATGAGTTGGAAGTTGAAGGCAAATTTAAAACTCCAAGAATCAGAAGGAAAAAGAAGCAGTTTGTTTATGAGACTGATGATGAAGCACCAATTAATCCACAAGAGCTTCTAAGAATTGAGATTTTTCTGCCATTAGTTGATACTGCTCAAACTGCTGTAAAGGAAAGATTTGCGCAACTGAGACAAACACTTCAAAAGTTGAATTTCTTTTTAATCTAGCTGGATTACCAAACGAGAAGAACTTCTTTCAAAATGCAAAGCCTTAGAATAATTTTTGTCAGATTGAGTAGAAAATGACATCAGAGGTGCAGAGTTATGTGAAGAGATGATTTCCATCTAAAACCTCATGCCATCTAAAGGTGAAGTTAAATATTTTCAAAGACTTTTTCAAAAATTTATCAAGCTATTAATTGAAATTTGGACTTTTTCTCAAAATATTTTTAAAGATATATACAAGCTATCTATATTGCAAAAAATTATAAGTAAAGCTTTTTAGCATTAAAATCTACATAAAAATATAATTTTGATTCAAATTGAAAATAAAATTGAAAATATTAATTTAAAATGTAAAAATGTAACTCAACCTTTTTTAAATATTAAATTAAAATATATTTATTTTACTTTATCTTAACCTAATTAAATCAATGTTGGGTATTTGATTTTTTTAAATCAAGAAATTTTATAAATGCCAAATAAAACATGCAATTTTATATTGGTATGATGAAGTTACATTAATATTATTTTTAAACTTGTAACAAAATTTGTTAATTTTTTTAGGCGAGAAAACTCCATTGAATGTACTAAGTTTCTTGTCGAGTACTAAGTCAAAAGATGCCTATATGAACGTATGGGTGATTTTAAGGACTATACTCACCATACCTATGTCAGTTGCTTCAGCCGAGAGAAGTTTTTACAAGTTGAAGTTAATAAAAACATACCTGAGATCAACTTCTCCTCAGGAAAAGTTGGAACAATTTATTATTATTATCGATTGAAAATGAGATATCATCCTCATTGGACTATAACAATTTAACTAACACTTTTGCTTCTGTAGAACCTAGGAAAGTTAATATTTAGAATATACCTGATAAGGTTTTGTAAAATAAATTAAATTTTGTGAGTAGTAGAAAAATCTATCATGACTCGTGTACTTAGAAACTAAATACGAAATGAAACCAAATATTGCATTTTACTTGACTTTTTATTTCCCAAACATAATCTTAATGAAAATCCAGATTTGTGTAGTTCTTGGAAGTGTAGTATACTTTATACCTCACCTTATAGAAGAGAATAAAAAGAGTCAACAAACTTTTTCAAGTTAAAAAAAAGAAAAAACTAAAACATATTAAGGATGAAAACACAAATGACGTCATCGTCTAACTAATATAAAATACAGAGTTTTTTTAGTTATTAAAGAAAAAATGTTTTCGCCATTAAACATATTTATACTTAGGGTCTAGATTTAAAATGGCCATATATAGTATTCTCCAAAGTTTTTTCGGATGGGGGGCGCAAAATTTGAGTTTTGCACACACAAAATTTTCGCCTTAGACCGGCCCTGCTAAAAGTAAGAGCCGGTCTCAGTGTCTCAGTACAACTTAAATGCAGAGTTGAAGCTTTTGAAGATAAAAATATCGTTTAAGGGAGAGCCCATTCTGTAAACTGCTAGGCGAAGGAGAGAAAGCAGTTTATATGGGGGAGGGGGAGTCTTACTGTGTCATTAGGCGTGTTTTCACGATTGACCTGTTGTCAATGTTTACGAGCAGAGCGTTTTCGCGGCTGGTTTCAATAGCTTATGACCGAGACGAAAACAACACTTCTAGGCTTGGTAAACCGGCTTTCCATTGACACCAAACTAAATAGCCTGATATCAACCAATGAGCTGAGAATTGTGAGCTAATTTCAAAACAACATGACTCCTTATAATAAATTTAAACGAGTATAACTTCGTAGTCAATAGATTTTAACAGTGTTATATTTAGGCTACACTAAAATGGACAGCAATTACTAGCTAGAAATATATGACAGTACGTTGATACTTAAGAACAGTTTGGTTATGGATAAAATAAATAAAGTATTATATGGTCTAGGCAAGAATAAAATTCTGATACCTGAAGAAGGAGGCAGAGTACAGGACGCATTGGCGGTCTTAGTTCTATGACAAAAGGAATGGACCTGTCGTAAGACAGCACACATAATAATAATGGTCTAGGCCTATTTACTCTTACATACGTACTTCTTCTTCTTCATTGTAGTTTTTTTTGGGATGATATGTTTAACTTGTTATGTGTGTAAATATTAGGCCTAGTAAAAATAAGCGTCAATCTAACTAAGAATAAAACTAAATAGTTCATTGTCCATGGATTTGAAATACATGTAGGTTTATGTATATTGACCTACTAGCTGTTATATCTGTTACACCCTAACCACCATTTTTTTTTTACTAAAAAAACTCAAAGTCGTTTTCGCGCTCCACCTTGGTCAGAGTCATTTGGTGGATAGCACTTGATACCAAGGCGTGGCCAAGTCAATTGCGGAAACACACCTAATATTATTATTATTATTATTAGCACCGCGTCTTACTACCCGTTCCCAATCTTGGTCTGACTAGTAAAGCAATAAACCAGCCAAGCCCTCAAGTAGGGATGCTCAATTCATAGGCCTCGAATCTATTATCTGGAGCGATCTACATCAATATGTCTTGTATCGATTCAGGTTCATTGAATCGATCTGGGGAAGATCCTATTAGACAATTCCTATAAAAAGGATGCTTTAACTATAGTTAAAATAATAATATAATATTGCGCGTCTGGGCAACATCAATTTGTGTCCCAATTTGTGAAAAGATTTGCCAGTACTAATAATATACCGTTACTCAGGGGACGCCCGAAAAAACTAATCATACATCCTTTCCAAGGAGGCTCTTTCCATGTCCCGGTGAGAAGAGATTATGGTGTTAATGAATATGTGGGTGTGTAACCAGTGGCAACACACTTAAACTTAACTAAAGCCTAACTAACCAAGCCCTGATGACCATTGGGGTAATTTCCCGTTCGGGAAAAATAACCAGCCGGGAATCGAAGACGGGACCCCTAGGTTAGTAGCTGAGTGCATTGATCAACACTGGGCCAGTAATTAAAATATAAACCCAAAATTGAGACCATTAAATATAGTTCTATTTTCCTAGCATGCTTAATTAATTTTAATTAACTGGTGATAGTTAAAGTAAACTATTATTTTAGTATAAATAACATTTATATAGTAAATTAAACTTAGGCCTGCATTCAATTAATATCACATTATAAAACAAGATTTTGTGTACCAAATGGTCAATGTAATGTGACCAGCTCCTTCATAGAGTACCTTTAAGTTTAATTTAAAATGTAATGTCTTTAAAAGGCTATCTTAATTGAAATATTAATTTTCAATTCGATCTTTAAAAAATTGACTGATTAAGAATCGACTAGTGAATCATATTAAGAGCTTTGAACCGATCTAAAAATCTATTAATCGAGGGTAAAGAATCGATTTTTATAAAGACCGATCCATACCTACCCTCAAGTAGTATCAGAAACAACTTGATCTAAATTTTAGAAAAGCTTCTTTAGTGTTAATGCTCAAATTAAACTTCTTAACACATTCGACGCCAACAGTTTAAATACGCTGTTGATTTATGTGACAGTCTTTATTCTACAATGAGTTTTTTTTAAATACCATCTCTTACTACCCGTTCGTATAATACGCCTGTGTACTAATTACGCTAATGGGTTAGGGATTAGGAAGGATTAATTTAGATTAAATGCATCCACATCTGTGTGGAGGAAGAGTGGAAAACCATTTAGGGAAAACCACCCTCAGTGCACCCGACTGGGATTGAATCCCGATCTCCCAGTCTTCGGCAGTCTAATCCAACAAAAGAGTAGTGCACTAGATCACGTGGCCACAGAAGCGTTTTTTTTTATCTTGTATCATACAAGTTGGCTCAGTGGTAGTGAGATATACTGATGTGATAAACCCGACAGGGGAGGTCGGGACTTGTTTCTAGTCCCGGTTTAGTACGCTAGTGTGACTTTCTACTCAATTTTTCCAAGATTACTCCAGAAAAACTCTTACTCTTAAATAGACCGGATGTGTAGTCAGACGTAACGTTTAAAAATAGGTAGAGATATTTTTTGTCACCAGCAGTAGTATTTATTTATCATAATTAGGTGTTCAGTCTTACGACAGGTCCATTCATTTTGCCTTGTCAGGGAACTTTGACCGTCAATGCGTCCTGTCCTCTACCTCCTCCTTCAGCTCCCAGAATTGTCTTTTCCCTTCATTTCATCCAATATTTGAATCCTCCTTCTTCCTAAGCTCCTATTTCCCTCAAAGTCCCTATGACGTCGTGCAGAAGACAGTTCCTCCTAAGGATGTGTCCGATACCATTTGCTTCATATCGAAGAATCGCATCCAAAAGGGATCTCTTCTCACCCACTTTTCTTAGGACTTTTTCATCTGTCCGCCTGATCTTCTCAAGTCCTCTCCAGAACCACATTTCAAGCCCTCTAAGTATTTAATTTCCATCTTCCTTCTGCTCCGTACGGCGAGATGCTCCAACTGTAGCATTTCATAAGTTTCGTCTCAGGCCCAAACTCAACTTACTGTTCAGCAGTAACCTCGTCTTGTTGAAACCTTCCTTGGCCATGGTGATCCTCGATTTCCTTGGTTCAGTAGGCATCTTTGTCAGCAGACTTCTCAGGTATTTGAAACCATCTATGCTTTTCAACTCCTGGTTTACAATTTTGTTTTCAACAGCTCTTCAATTTTTGAAATCCTCATCAATTTTGACTTTAATGTTGATTTCAATGCCTTATATATTCTTTTCCCTGCCTTCACCGGCTGGTCCAGCATTTCCTGCAACTGTTATTCATTTCTGATCAGCGATGTTATATCATCTACTAGATAGCTGTTGCCCGCGGCTTTGCTCGCGTGGAAGTTGATTATATACAAATACGAAAATATACATATGTATTTACAGATTAATTTAAAATATTACGTTACGTTGATGACCATAACTGAACTCAGATCAAAAATAATGCAAGTCCGATACAAACTTTCACCCCCTTTTTCATCCCTTATTAAATAAAATTTCCAAAATTCCTGAAACACGTATTTATTTGTTTTACGTCAATAACCGAAATACAAAATTTGTTTATGTAACTTTCAAAATGACGGACTTTCATACATATTATCATACATATTACCATCCCCTATTTTGACCCCTTTGGGGTGGAATTTTCTAAAATCATTTCTTAGTGGGTGCCTACATAACAAAATGAATATACAGTCCGAATTTCATGCTTGTAGCCTTGATAGTTTGCGCTCGGCGATGAGGAATCAGTCAGTCAGTCAGTCAGTCAGTCAATCAATCAGGACATGTTATTTTATAAGTATAGATGTACTGGAGAGTACAAATAAAATCTAAGGCACTCACAAAACATATTTTCTTTTAAGGAAGAAAAGGTTTTATGTCTCGCATTTGAACAAGATACAAACGTGTTGCAAACTAAATTCAGCCAAATTTTAAGCAAATTAATACTCGCAGTGTGCATAGATGAAGGCACCAGTTACGTCTAGTTTGGTTTGCTAGTGATGGGTAGGTCAAAGTTCGAATCTTGGTCGGATATACTGCTGTGTTTTTAACTTAATGTTTTTCCATTTTCTCTACATAAAAATACGGTCACATTTCCTTTAAAATCCTTCTTTAATTATCTAGCACAGATGGAGAGTTTGGCCAGGTGCATGCAAATATTCCTCCCAACCATTACATTTGACTAATAATATAATTTCTAAGCATTCAAGTAAGTTTTGAAATAATAACTTTAACGAGTAAAGGTGGGAGTGTAAGGAACACGACTTAAGCGTAGTATTTTCGCAATTTTTTATAAAAACGTTTTACTTGCCAAAAGAAAACTAAACGAGTCTCCATTAAAAACAGAGTTTAATTTTCTTCACATGGTGAAATCAACAGTTCTTGAATATCTCTCCAACTTTTTCTCTTCATTTAAAAAGTTTCTCGTCTAATGCCACTATGGTCAAAATGCTATGGATGCTATGGACCAAAAAAAAAAAAAGTTTTCCTATACAAATTGCAAAAATACTTCCCTTAACTCGCGTTCCTACATTCCCACATTAATGTTTGGAGTATGGCTGGACATAATAATTAGATGTAAATACATCAAAATTAGCATGAAGGAAAGAAGTGAAAATCCCAGTTATGTAACCATATTTGTAACACCACTCCTAGTCATCCAGCCGAGATTCAAACTTCCTGACACAAGTAAGCCAGTCTCACAAGAGACTGACGACACCTTAGAGAGAGATAGATCACCTGTTCGAGTCTTTTAGACTAGTCTATACTAATATTATAAGGAGGAAAGATTTGATTTATTGTTTTTTGTTTGTAATGGATAAAATTCAAAAACTACTGGACCGATTTTAAAAATTCTTTCACCAATATAAAGCTACATTATCAGCGAGTAACATAGGCTATATTTTATTTTGAAAATTTAATTTATTCCTCATAAAAATGTTGATAGTATATTATATAGTCGTTGGAAAAAAAAAGTTGTTGAAGGGAAAGTGGGGTTGGCGAAGGGGGCGAGGGGTAGGGGTGAGGAAAGAGGATTGAGATGAAAATAGGAGGGAGGATAAAAAGAGGGAGGGGGCTATACAGTGATGGTAGGACTGTATTTAAAAAAAAAGTAAAAAAAAAGTTTTGTTTTTATATTGACATGATGGATGATTTGAAGCTTTGTTTTACAGGATTCTTTACAATATTTTTTTACGGGGAAGGGGGCTAGTATAAAATAAAACAGAAAGTCTGTGTTTGTATGTATATGTGTATGTGTATGTGTATGTGTGTGTCCAGAAAGACCTAGGTGAGCTGGGAAACTGAAATTTGGCAGGTAGGTATAGGGACGGCTCCAGATAACCTGAAAAGTCTGAAGAGTTGAGATTACCCCGAGAAATAGGAAGGTGGGGGGCTAAAAACAGAAAAAAAAAAAAATTTGACAAGCATGTAGAGTACTCTCAAAATAACAAAACAAGTCTTGAATATTTGACATATACAAGTGGGGTTTGAAGAAGTGGGGGTTCCAAAATTTCCAAAAAAGGAGAATAAGCTTTGTGTGGTAAAATACCGAGGACCACTTTAAACAGCCATAAACATGTAAACATTTTTAAAATTCCAAAGCTAATGAAAAAACACCTTTCAAAATGGAAAAAATTGAAATGTTTACATAAATCTAGAAGAAGTGACAACCCAAAATAACCGGAAGGGATTGAAAATTCAATATGGGGTTCAGGAAATAATGTGAGCTAGACACTTCTAAAACCAACCACTTATTGATATGGTAAATATTTGATATTTAGTGAGATGGTGGAAGGACAACTTCAGAAAAGATTTAAGTGTTTTTAATTGTCCAAACCGTAGTTGGCTAACGCGCTTGTCGTGTTAAGCTCGACTGCTGAGGACGGGGAGATCGAGGTTCGAATCTAGGTCGGGTGAACTGGGGGTTGTTTTTCCTAAATGGTTTTCCACTCTCCCTCCACGCAAATGCGGGTTCCCTTCCTCTAATTCAACCTTTCCAACTCCTAATCCATTAGCGTGTTTAGTACGTAAAGCGTATAACCCGAACGGGTAGAAGACGCGGTGATAAATATTATTATTATTATTATTATTATTATTATTATTATTATTATTAATTGTCCAAACAATGGGCAGTGAAATAGAGCGGACGTGGAGAGGAATGGATACAAAAAACAAAGCTTTTAGAGAGAAATAAAACCCTCTATGGTATGTTAAAAAAATACAAATTTGGTAAGAATGTAGAGAAAACATCCCTTACGACTATAAACAGGCCCAGTCTTAGTGTTTTCGGCACCCTATGCGAAAGCTTAAACGAGCCCCTAAGATTTAAGATATTCTATAAATCCATAAAGTTATCAACCCTGGTGAGATCCCCCATAATTTATATTCTGTATTTATTCCAGGGAGTCTTATTTATCGACTGCATGGAGCAGATCCCGACGGAGATCCTCTGGTATTCGGGGTCAGAGAGCAAGTGGGAAATGACCTGCTTCGCATTGAAAACCTGGGAACAAACGAGGCGAATGTTTACTTGAAGCAGGAACTGGACAGAGAGGTAACCGAATATTGTTTGGTGGCTATTTTCTTCAATACAGCTTATTACTTCCAATTAATACACAAAATGTTGTCTACTTCTCATTATTTTATTTAAAATACACATTTGTATCCTTAATAGTTCTGTATCTATCATAATGGATACTTAAGGGTATTCAAGTTTGTTTGTTTTTGCTGGGTAACCATTTATATGTATGCTCTTAATCAACATACTATAACTATAAAGTAAAGATGGTTGAGGATATTCTTTAATAATCTACTTGTTATAAAACAATTTTAACTTATTTATTTAAGTTTATTGAGGTTTTATTAAAAATCATTAGAGCATCAATACGTATGATCTTACTTTTTATATAGCAGCCTAAGTATTAGAGAAGGCCCTCAAGCTATCTCTTTAATAAGAGTATATATATTCTTGTTAGAACCAATACTGACCTATTTTATGGGTCTAAATTGACAAATAAGGACTTTAATCTTTTAATTGAGATTTGTTGAACTGAAGATGTGCAACCGTTATTAAATTCACAACAATTTTTACTGGTACATAGTCTAAAAGGTTACCCCTCCCCACTGATGCATTTCCGGAACAACTGGGACTATGTGGCCCATCATCGGGTGGATGATACTCCTTGAGACCTTACCAAAATATATCTCCCCCCCCCCCAACCCCTCCAGCTATCCTCCCTTGCCATATGCATCTCTGGAACCGCTGGGGCTATGAGTCGTTTTCGGTCTTTTAACGGAGTCAAGATCTACATCGAAAAAGGAGTCGGCGGCAAACAGAATATTTTACCCTCAGGCGAAATTGCAACAAATAATGTTGTCTATACTTAAGTTTTCTCAAACAATTTATAAATATGAATGCCTCCTGTATATATTATAAATTGTGGATTTTTAAATAAAGTTTATTTAAGATTAGAATTTACATCTCTTTGTGTTTTAATAATTTGAGAGTTTTTTTAAGTTTAGACAAAGTCTTTATTAAAGACTATAACATTTTGTTCTATTTTTACCTAAGTATTAGGCAACTTGAACACAGGTTTGCTAGTAGTGTTTATTTTAGAACGACAGTTTGTTACTCAAGACGGTACAAATGGTCCCCTTTATTAAATGTCATCTAAAGTAATGATTAAATCATGTTTTTCACAACCCCTAAAACTGTATCGCGGGAAGAACATTGGTACACGTGTATATTTGGTTCACGATAATTTTGCCCTTTTCCGACAGTCTAAAAATATACTCAAAAGTCGTTTCCTATTCATCTACCTTACAAAAATGTTTTGTAAATTTTACAAATAATATTAAAATCATGTCACTTGTCAGGGTTACAAGATGTATTCGCGAGCCGGACGATTCCTTAATTCCTTAGTGGGTTTTAGATACTTTTCAACGGTTAGGAAAGTCCATAACTATCATGAACGTTTTATATGTAAAATACATCCTACCAAAAAATATCGTAAGGGACTACCAAGTGAAGTAGACAAATTTTCTCCTTTACAAAATACACATTTCAATTTGCAAATAGAATAACACTTTTAAGTGTTTGTGCTTGCGATATGTTTGGTTAAAGCGGAGTCAACCTACTCCATGGGTAGGAAACACTTCACTCTTAAGGTGGAGTGCTAGTGAGCGTGAGTTTAGGGCAGTATTTTTGCAGTTTTTATAGCACAAACATCTTTTGGCCAAAATAAATCAAATATTTCTTCTATAGAAACATAGCGTTTGGTTTTCTGCACATGCTAATCTCAACAGTTGTTGAATATCTGTCATGAGCATGGCGGCATTTGGTGACAAACTTTTCTCTTTATTTAAAAAGTTTGTCACCAAATACTGCCATGCTCATGACAGATATTCAACAACTGTTGAGATTAGCATGTGCAGAAAACCAAACTCTATGTTTCTATAAAAGAAATATTTGATTTATTTTGGGCAAAAAATGTTTGTGCTATAAAAACTGCAAAATTAATGCACTAAACTCGCGCTCACTAGCACCCCGCCTTAAGGTAGGATTCAAGAAAAAGCCAGTGTTTTAGCAGTTTTTATGGCAAAACATTATTTTTTGGCCAAAATAAATAAAAATATTGTTTTATTATAAACATAGAGATACATTTTCTCCACATGTTGACCTCAACATTTCTTGAATATTTGTCAAGGGTGTTCTGGAATTTAATGACAACTTTTTCTCTTAATTTAAAAAGTTTGCTAGATAATGCCACCATGCTCATGACAGATATTCAACAACTATTGATTTCAACATGTGAAGAAAATCAAATTAAACGTTTGTACTGGAGCAATATTTTTATTTACTTTGGCAAAAAAAAAAAGTTTTGCCATAAAAACTGCAAAAACTCTGTCTTTTTCTCGCCCCCCTTAAGGAACAACACTTGACAATGTGTATGTATTTGCAGCTGAAGGATGAATACAGTCTAGTTCTGACGCTGACGGACGGCCACCTTGGGGAGGGTAACTTCATCACGCAGTCACTGCTGCTCTTGGTCGAGGATGTTAACGACAACGAGCCTGTGTTCAAGCCCTATCAACCAACCATAGTGGTGCCTGAAAACAGTCCCCCTGGAATTCTGACCACGGTCGAGGCTACCGACCAGGACGAGGGGCCATATGGACAGGTAAACTTACATGACTAATATAAGGACCTATGTTCAGGAATTGCTATTATGCCTGTCTACATATGTTTTATTAAAGGTTCGTTTCCATTTTTCAAACCAAATGAAATAATCTGCATAAAATAGTTACACACAATTATCAACAATCATTGTAATATGTCGACCAAAGATGTTCTGAAAAATTAAATATAGCAAACATTATGAAAGTTTATGGGTATTAATCTTGTGTTGAGGAATTTTCAATAAATAATTTTCAAATTTGAGACATTGTTAATTAATCCTTATGAGAGTTCAAAAATATATTTAATAGTCAGACTCAAATGGAATTTAAAATATTCACCTGGCGTATAAAAAAAGAGTAAACAAATAAATCCATCCGTACTGTCGCGTAACAAAAAAAAACATAGGCGGCCATTAAAATCCATAATCAGATGAATAGAAACATACCTGCAACACTCCACCAAAATGTGATAGACCTTAAGGGGACAAAGATCACACACTGGAGGTGGATCCTCTTTCAACAAGAAACCTTGGATCAAAGTATGCCCAAGCGGAGTCATATCACGACAACCTCCTCCCTCCTAGATGAACGTATAGAAGAAGGCCATGGTGATACATTATCCCTGATAGGACGTAGATTGTTCTGAGCACGGGCATAAACCCACTGTTCGTGCCAGGTGGGTTATACCTAAAGCCAAACATAGCCCTTTAAATCTAAAAACGATATACTCAAATTCACCTCAGGAGGGAGATGAATTGCCTCCTTGACTGCCTGATCCACTAGTTAATTATCTCCTGATATACCATAAACCATAAATCCAGTAGAAAGCAAAAATACTGTTTATTAAACTGATTTTAGAAATTTGCTCAAGTATTAACTGTGCGATAGAATTCCCGGAGTAAAAAGTGGACAATACCTCACAAGAACTCATGAAATACGATAAGATGTGAACAGAATGATGACAATTACGGTAGACAAAGCACAATTATTTAAAAATAGCGAATAGCTTTGCCGTAATAAAACTTGTTTCTCTAGGTAAATCTGTTTTAAAATAGAAATATTTCACAATAAAAGCATACCCCACGGAGACCCCAGACTTTGAGTCGCTTGTGTAGGTGCAACTGGAGGTGACGGTTAGCTCATTAAAATCACCATCATATACAATGTGCTGTGATAACCACGCCATTGCAATCAATGAGGGACGCCTTCATCTTAATGTTTTTCTTGATGTATGGTTTTATTATGGCTATGATACTAATCGTTTGTAAATAAGAGTCCATTTGAGTGCCTTTAGCCAGTTTTTTCTTCCAAATATAAGCATTATCATCCTTATTAATCTCATTTTCGAGACAGAAGGGGTTGCCTGAATTATTCCACTCACTACAATACCAATAAGCGGAGCTAAGGCTATACCTCCGTACATCCTTCATAATTATCAGTAATGGAAGGCATATCTCACTTACTCCTTTTTTCATGCAGGGCATGGTGACGCCAGGAGGGTTGGCGTCTAGCACTTAGTTCCCACGAGAACACGAGTAGCTAAAGGTCACCCAGACAGAGTTTTAGAATACAGTATGAACACCCTCATACCCTTACGAACCTTGACTACCTATCAGATTGGGTTCAGCCCTGTTACCATCAGCTTGGGTTCGGCCCTGTTACCCATCAGCTTGGGTTCAGCCCTGTTACCATCAGCTTGGGTTCAGCCTGTTACCCACAGCTTGGTTAGCCTGTTACCATCACTTGGTTCGCCCTGTTACCCATCAGCTTGGGTTCAGCCCTGTTACCCATCAGCTTGGGTTCGGCCCTGTTACCCATCAGCTTGGGTTCAGCCCTGTTACCCATCACTTGGGTTCGGCCCTGTTACCCATCAGCTTGGGTTCAGCCCTGTTACCCATCAGCTTGGGTTCGGCCCTGTTACCCATCAGCTTGGGTTCAGCCCTGTTACCCATCAGCTTGGGTTCAGCCCTGTTACCCATCAGCTTGGGTTCGGCCCTGTTACCCATCAGCTTGGGTTCGGCCCTGTTACCCATCAGCTTGGGTTCAGCCCTGTTACCCATCAGCTTGGGTTCGGCCCTGTTACCCATCAGCTTGGGTTCGGATCTGTTACCCAACAGCTTGGGTTCGGCCCTGTTACCCTCAGCTTGGGTTCAGCCCTGTTACCCATCAGCTTGGGTTCGGCCCTTTACCCATCAGCTTGGGTTCAGCCTTGTTAAACCCATCAACTTGGTTCAGCCCTGTTACCCATCTGCCTCGGGTTCGGATCTTCCTCATCTTGGTTCGGACTTGTACCAACCAGCCCCCGTCGGTGACAGACTAGTCCCCTTTTGCACCCCTAGGACGATTAATACACATGCTCCTTAAGGGTTCCTCTTTTAGTCGTCTTAGGACAAGCAGAGCATACTGCGGGCACATTCTAAACCCATTCCGTAGAGGAATAAAAAATGGTTGGTTATTTATCATAAAATCTTCTTGTTATATCTGTTGGAGTTCAGATTTAGTAGTACTTAATTGAATGAAACACAATTTGAGAATGGGGTGAGTCAGCTAACCCAAATTAGAATATTTAGATGGATTATATTATGAGGAATAATGACTCCTCAATAGTTCAGCGGGCAGCTTCCAAGGGATTGTGCTTGGTAGCGAGTACAAGTATGAGGAGGTGAAGGAGTGTGTGTCCATTTGACAGTATGGACTATGTCAAACGGGCGACAGTGAACTTTCCAATCACGACTGTCTGAACGTTCAGCGGGTAGTCTAAGAAGCGTTTCGCAGGGGTGTTACATTCACGGCTCTTTAATTTTCCAAAGAGCATTATTCTCGTTACAACATAACAAAAACGTTTGAACACTATCCTGTGGAAATGAGAATGAAACGTCCTACATGTTCTATTTCTCTTATTTTTCAGGGCAAATGCCTTTATTGTGATAGTGTGTTGTTATATTGTGCGGAGATAGGACCTTTGGCCTTTCTGTCGCTTTATGGTAAAGTCCGTTCACTGTAGGAATTGTTTTATGAAAGGCTTTTTTCCCTACCAGAAATCTATTATAAAGTAAGGTATTAATAGGAAAAAAGACCTTTCAGAGAGTAATTCCTACCGTGAATGGAGTATAGGTTCGAACTGAAATGCTAGGTTTCCATCACCAGTGGTAATTCCTCTTTAGGTTAAAAAATATCAATTGTCTTAACTATCGCACATGAGTTGAAGATGCATTAAAATGATCGCACCCGCCTCGGTGGCGTAGTTGGCTAATGCGCTTGTCGTGTTGAGCTCGACTGTTGAGGACTGGGAGATCGAGGTTCGAATCTCAGTCGGGTGAACTAGGGGTGGTTTTTCCTAAATGGTTTTCCACTCTCCCTCCACGCAAATGCGGGTTCACTTCCTCTAATTCAACCTTCCCAATTCCGAATCCATTAGCGTAATTAGTACTTAAAGCGTAGGGTCATAACCCGAACGGGTAGTAAGACGCGGTGCTAAATATTATTAATATTAAAAAATGATCGCAAATGCGCTGAAAAGGGAATTAACATTTTCATCGTAAGAAATTTGTAGGGAGTTAAAAAAATGAATGTTATAAAAAGTAGGCTAATAGGAAAACAAACAGTTGTTCTATTCAACTGCGCGTTGCACTTTTATTATTAGTTAAGTCTTGATCTAAGTATTTTATTTTCTAGCATGTTCTCACCTACGATAGAATGTGAAAGTAAAATAGAATTACTAACCGTTTTGCCTGTCCGCATTTAGCTACACTAATGGAGTAGGGATGAGGAAATGTATTCACATTTACTTGTAGGGAGAGTGGGAAACAATATAGGGCAGGGATGAGGAACCTGCGTCTTTAAGTAAGGCCTTTTGAGGTGATCGATGCGGACTTTATCTTCAGCGCTTTATATTCGCAAACAACATGTATTTCAATTAATTAATTTATTTATTTATTTAGCACCACGTCTTACTACCCGTTCAGGTTATACGCTTAAGTACTAATTACGCTAATGGGTTAGGGATTGGGAAGGTTGAATTTAAAGGATGTGAACCCGCATTTGCGCGGAGGGAGAGTGGAAAACCATTTGGGAACCCCCAAATCACCCGACCGAGATTCTAACCTCGATCTCCCCGCCATCGGCAGTCTAGCTCAATACGAAACTAGCGCGTTAGCTAACTACGCTACCAAGGCGGTAGTATTTTAATTAATTAAAATAAATCACTATCTTTAAAATATTATGTAAATAAATTAACCACTTCTATCGATAGATCTCGCTAAGGTTGGTGCATTATCGTTTTTGGCAAAATTTACCGTAGGCCTTCATGAAGTGTGTAGCCTTGTGAGAACCGTGAAGGGACATGCGGCCTTCCAATGCCAAAGGTTCCCCCCACCCCTGATCTAAGTGGAAAACTCAATACACTCGACCAGGATTTAAACCCTGATCTCTCAGTCATCGGTTGCAACAATCCAATCCATTACAAAAGTGATTGCTTAGAGTTAAGAAAAATCAACCTCGGCACACTCAACCGAGATTAAAACCTCGTCCTCGCCGTGATTTTCAAACCAGACTAGAATGACGATCTTAAGTTCATTTGCCGTCCAGTGAGGATTATTCACATTGCTAAACCACACAAGTTTTCATTCATTAATATAACCTAAGTATAAAAATGATATCAATCTAGAATTGTAAATATCCAAAACATAAAAATCTAACTTAAAGTATGATTACCAAATAGCCTGTCAGTTACAAAATTTCTTAAGCTACGTTTATACATATAAGTCAAATAAAATGTTATACACTTTTTGAGAAAATGCATTTTGTCAATGTTGGAAAAATATATTTATTATATTTTATCAATCTACCACTTTAGCACTACTACAGTACAATAGATAATTGATACTTATCACACATTCAGTCCAATTTTTGAATTCTGTGCATAAGTACGGGTAAGTTTGTAATTTACTGAGTCATTCGTTAACTAGAGTGTTTTTTTGTGAGCCCTTCAAATATTCTCCATTCATCCTGTTATATGGTTTGTGTTTGAGCAGGTACTTTACTTCGTTCAAGAGCTGGATGGTGACGATGTTATATGGTTTGTGTTTTGAGCAGGTGCTTTACTTCGTTCAAGAGCTGGATGGTGACGATGTTATATGGTTTGTGTTTGAGCAGGTGCTTTACTTCCTTCAAGAGCTGGATGGTGACGATGTTATATGGTTTGTGTTTGAGCAGGTGCTTTACTTCGTTCAAGAGCTGGATGGTGACGATGTTATATGGTTTGTGTTTGAGCAGGTGCTTTACTTCTTCAAGAGCTGGATGGTGACGATGTTATATGGTTTGTGTTTGAGCAGGTACTTTACTTCTTCAAGAGCTGGATGGTGACGATGTTATATGGTTTGTGTTTGAGCAGGTGCTTTACTTCCTTCAAGAGCTGGATGGTGACGATGTTATATGGTTTGTGTTTGAGCAGGTGCTTTACTTCCTTCAAGAGCTGGATGGTGACGATGTTATATGGTTTGTGTTTGAGCAGGTGCTTTACTTCGTTCAAGAGCTGGATGGTGACGATGTTATATGGTTTGTGTTTGAGCAGGTGCTTTACTTCGTTCAAGAGCTGGATGGTGACGATGTTATATGATTTGTGTTTGAGCAGGTGCTTTACTTCCTTCAAGAGCTGGATGGTGACGATGTTATATGGTTTGTGTTTGAGCAGGTGCTTTACTTCCTTCAAGAGCTGGATGGTGACGATGTTATATGGTTTGTGTTTGAGCAGGTGCTTTACTTCGTTCAAGAGCTGGATGGTGACGATGTTATATGGTTTGTGTTTGAGCAGGTGCTTTACTTCGTTCAAGAGCTGGATGGTGACGATGTTATATGGTTTGTGTTTGAGCAGGTGCTTTACTTCGTTCAAGAGCTGGATGGTGACGATGTTATATGGTTCGTGTTTGAGCAGGTGCTTTACTTCGTTCAAGAGCTGGATGGTGACTATGTTATATGGTTTGTGTTTGAGCAGGTGCTTTACTTCGTTCAAGAGCTGGATGGTGACGATGTTATATGGTTTGTGTTTGAGCAGGTGCTTTACTTCCTTCAAGAGCTGGATGGTGACGATGTTATATGGTTCGTGTTTGAGCAGGTGCTTTACTTCGTTCAAGAGCTGGATGGTGACTATGTTATATGGTTTGTGTTTGAGCAGGTGCTTTACTTCGTTCAAGAGCTGGATGGTGACGATGTTATATGGTTTGTGTTTGAGCAGGTGCTTTACTTCCTTCAAGAGCTGGATGGTGACGATGTTATATGGTTTGTGTTTGAGCAGGTGCTTTACTTCGTTCAAGAGCTGGATGGTGACGATGTTATATGGTTTGTGTTTGAGCAGGTGCTTTACTTCCTTCAAGAGCTGGATGGTGACGATGACCTTTTCTCAGTCTCGACGGTGAATGGGAAGGGAGTGATAAGACTTACAGGACAGTTGGACTACGAGCGCAAGTTTATCTACCAGCTTAGAGTTCTTGCCGTAGACAGGGCTAACAACAACAGGGTGAGTTTAAACTTTCGGTAAATATTTTACAAATATTTAATAAATTAATTTTAGTTTGAAACTTTTAGTTCAAAGTGAAACTTATCATCATCATCATCATCATCATCACTAACAGCTTCCAACCACTGGCTGGGTCTGTTTAGAACATAATCCTCTCCACTGCCTCTTTTCCTCCCACCCCCTCTCTTCCTCCACTTTGGTCAAGTCCTTTCATCTCTCCTCCACCCTCCTCCTTACTCCTTTCAGCCATCTGTCCCTTGGTCTTATTCTCAGCCTCCTAACACTCACCTCCAAATCCAACATCCTCACCAACATCCTACGTGTCCCCAAAGAGGATAAACTCAGACGAGAAATAATAAAAATAAACAATTTGAGTAACACTTATGTTTCACTACAATTACAAGATACTCAGGTTTAAATAGCTACCACATGCACCGAGAGAAGTTGGACCTGCTTAGGTATGATTATGGATAGTTCTGGAACTTCTAGCAATGGGTACATATGGAAATGAAAGTGTCTAGTAGGTTCTAGAGATAGATGCGCACTGTGATCATTAAATGGCAGCTCTTATCTGTGGCTGGTTGCCTATCCATGTTTGCGCTATGGTCGTTAGATGGCAACACTAGTGAGCTATGGCGGGTCACCTATTCTACTTCGGAGGGCACCACAAGCACGAACATGAAACACGTATCCGTATAATATACGCATTCCCCCCCCCCCCCCCTTCCTTTCTTAATTCTTTTCATCGTTTTTTCACTTTCTCATTTTTTTCGTTATTTTCAATTTTCATGTAATTAAAAAAAATTACCATAAAAAATTGTTTGCGATCCACAGTTTGGGAACAACGGTCATACAGGATATCTAGAGGAACCAACCGTCTACCTTTTTGAGCATATAAGGATTTACATTCAAAAGAATAGCGTCATGTGTACGTTTTATTATAAGGAAGCAAATTCTCGTATTTATCACATTGTTTAGGTTTAGTCTTTTAATCTTTTCTTTTTAAGTTTCCTCCACTTTTAAATCATATAATTCGAAAGGTATGCACAGGAAAAACAGTCACCCGGGGCGGAGCCTGGTTATATCTAAGGAGAAGTCTAATAGCAAGAAGTCCACGGTTGAACCGTGCATCCATAATCAAATCGATTTAACACTCAAACAAGTTACGTTTGTAATAGATTACCTCTCAACAATTTAAAGTTTCAACACGTGAAATTTGAGAGCCACATTTTTAACATCAATAAGTGTTTGGAGATTCCAAGAGAAAGCTAAGCTATTTCCTCTGTCCCTCTTAGACAAACAATGGATACTGCTGGTCTTTTTTAAACCCTGACCAGCCGGGCGAGCTGAAATTAAGTGGCTAGACAAGCTTTCTAGTGTCCAGTATGCTAAACATAACTGTAATTACGTTTAATGTTTATAGCACTAACCGTGGTTCGGATTCCACGTTAAACTGTAGGTCCTCCATTTCATCTCACAATCACTCTACCATTACACATTAGCGTAAGTGCGTATAACCCGATTGGGTAGTAAGACGCGGTGCTAATAATAATTTATAGCACTTATCAATACATTAATTCCCATTCTAATGATATATAAAAATTGTCCCTTTGAAAAACATTCTCAAATAAAAATATAACATGTAATGTTGTTTTTCTAAGGATTAACTGAAAATTTAAATCACTTCATATATTAAAGTTTAATAATGTATCGTGAAATATCACATCTCTCTTTCCCAATTTTTCTTCTGGTAAAAAATTATATTTTATACGCGGGGAGGGGGGAATAATACAAATTGGTTTATTAAGGATTTAATAAACGGGGTCATCTCAGCCTTGTGAGGAAAATGAATGAGGAGCAACTTGAATAAAAAAAAAAAGCAGCTCCGGCTAAGAAAACTGAGAATTTTTTAAGCACCGCGTCTTACTACCCATTCGGGTTGTACGCTAAAACTGAGATTAATTGTCAAGGGGTCCGTTATGCTCACCACATGACACCCTCCAACTGCTCTTGTAACTATCTTTGCCAACAGACGGCGGCCGCTCTGTCGGTATGGCTCAGTTGTGGGCTGACACTATGGAGTTAAAAAAAGACCAAGCAACATATATCCAAGAGCTATAATTATTTAAATGTTTCAATCAGTTTCCCTATATTGAATGTATGTTTGTGGTGTTCAGGTAAACACTGGTACAGCGGCCATTGTAGTGAAGGTACAAGATGTGGAAGACCAGCCCCCTGAGTTTGTGGTCGCCTCTCCTGTCACGAGGGTTAGTGAGGACGCTGCTATTGGTACACCTGTACTACAAGGTACAGTCAAGGGACATCTTTGTTTCAGTTCAAACTTTTTAACACAGAAGACTAATATATGGGCTAGGTATGTAGGCCTACTCACTGGGTACACAACTAATCTATCGTCTTTCTTTCATTTAGCAACGTGTCTTACTACCCGTTTGGCTTGTACGCTTATGTAGTAATTACGTTGACGGTTTTAGGGATGAAAAGGCTATATTTATAGGAAATGTATCCAAATTTGCGTGGAGGGAGAATAGAAAAAAACATTTAGGAAAAAACATCTTCAGTACACCCAATCGAGATTCGAACCTCGATCTACCCATCATCAGCAGTCTAATCTAATGTGGTGGTGACGCCTTAGACCATGTAGTCACCGAAGCGGGTACAATGTATCTTCCTCGAGGCCAAAATGTATCTTCGACGAATGTCCAAACAAACATAAATACAATTCCACGTGTGTTTGGTGTTCAAATAGAAACATAAGGTATTGTTTGGAAGAAAGAAACGTTATACAATTACGGACATGAACAGTATCTCGATTATAATCGAATAAATTGAAAAATTACATTTGGACACATAATCGAGATACGGTTCATGTATGTTATATCATTCATCCCTTTAGCTTGCGATTTCATATATACTTAATTTAATAGTGTTACTTTCTTCTATTTTGATTCGCTTGGAATGTACATTCAGAACAATTTTGGATCTGCGCCAGTTCTCTTACCTTTGAGATATTCAGGAGCCACCCCATTAACTGGGTCATTCTTCACCCAGATTTTGAGGCAAAGTCTGTGACGGACGTGTGTAAATCGTCAGCGCAATCAATTAAGATCACGAGCTTATCGGATAACGCAACCATCTTCTACTCCGGAAAGTTTTATGTTGCCACTAACACAATGACAACTGCACGAATGCGCATATGATGATGGGTTATATAGCCAAGCTATCAGTTATTAATTACAATTATAGCCTCATCTAAATAAAATATTCTTTAAATTGAATATAAGTATTAGTGAAGAATGGTCCTGGGCACGGGACGACTCCTGGATAGCTCGGTAGTAAGCGCATTGGCGTACTAAGCCAAAGCTTCTGTGTTCGATTCCCGTGTACTTGTGTAATTTTTAAATTGCAAGAATATTTAATAACCAATTAACATCTTTTCGGTGACCTGGTGGTCTAGGGGTAAGGTGTCTGACTTCTGTGCTGGCGGCCGGGGTTCAATCCTCGGTCCCGGCACAGATTTATCTGATTTCCAAACCCTTCTTTCACCTCTGACAAGATATCTTGTGAATGTGAGGAATGCCAGGCCTCCACCGTGGTTCGGATTCCACGTTAAACTGTAGGTCCTCCATTTCATCTCACAATCACCCTACCATTACACATTAGCGTAAGTGCGTATAACCCGAACGGGTAGTAAGACGCGGTGCTAATAATAATAATAATAATAAACATCTTTTCCCTAGATAATTTTGTTTCGCAGGAAGTATTACACACACTATACAGAGTAACTACAAGAAAGCAATGTGTTTGTTCTCTCTCGGACTGGTTTCATTGTCCTGAGTTGTATTCTGCCCCTAGTGAAGGCAGTGGACGGTGACCGAGGCATCAACAACCGCATCGTCTACTCCATCACTCAGGGCTCTCAGGGTAGCTTTGAGATCGACGCTGACTCAGGCGTGGTGTTCACCCAACAGAAACTGGACAGAGAGAGCTCAACCAACAACAATGGAGCCTACATTCTTGAGATTGCGGTAACAACTTTTTTTTTTGTTTATATGAATATGTCTATGATGTTTATTTATAACAGGGGCAAGGGCGGATCCAGAGCCTGTTGTTGAAAGGGGGGATTGCTTTTCATAAAGTTCCTTCAATTATAAATTTAATAATCTTCACCAATCAAGATTTTTATTTATAATAATAATAGAAAAAGAGAACTTATAAGAAAAACACACACACAATTTTTTTTTAAGTTTTAATGCAAAAAAACATAAAACAACACGTCACTCTCACAATAGACGTAATAAATATGTACAGTACTTGGGCCTAAAAAGTATTAGTATGTATTAATAGAAAATAATATGTGGACTATTTTAATAAAAATAATTGGTTATATTACTAAACTTACTGGAGAGTTTTAGTTTTAAGCCACTTGCTTTTCTGCACATTAGAAGTGGGTTGAAAGATGTATTGATTAGGTGATGTAGGAGATAGGTCGAGGGAGGTGTTAGTCATTCTTTACAACATAAAAGTATTGGTTTCAATATTTTTGATCATTTTATAAGCAGTGGTTGGGGGCGATCAGCCTATAACCCCCCCCACCACCACCCATCCCCGGATCCTCCACTTAACAGGAGTCAGAAACTGGCTGGTCTCTTGGAAATTTTCAGTCAATCACGTATAAAAATATACATAGGATCTAAAAGGTACTTTAAATAATTTTTAGCTACCAAAATAACCTTGTTCGGCCATACTCGAAAATATCATTAGAAAATTAAATAAATGTAAATGTACGTTCTATTTAGTCTAGTCGGTGACCTGGTGGTCTAGGGGTAAGGTGTCAGACTTCTGTGCTGGCGGCGGGGTTCAATCCTCGGTCCAGGCAAGATTTATCTGATTACCAAACCCTTCCTACACCTCTGACAAGACATCTTGTGAATGTGGGGAATGCCAGGCCTCACCGTGGTTCGGATTCCACGTTAAACTGTAGGTCCTTCATTTCATTCACAATCACCCTACCACTACACATTAGCGTAAGTGCGTATAACCCGAATGGGTAGTAAGACGCGGCGCATAATAATAATAATAATAATAATAATAATAATAATAATAATAATAATAATAATAATATTTAGTCTAATCTCTCTCTCTCTAGAATTGTGAGGACATATGCGTAGAAAGGTTGAATTTAAGGAATAGATATAAGATGTGGATACAAAAAAAAGAGTGGGTTGGGTGATCACGAGGCCTTTGATAAGTTTATAATTCGATCGGGGCCTAGAATGATTGCCAAACCCTGCTTTATAAGATATAGGCCTATATATTTTGTAAAATGCCAATCATACATATTTTTCCTACTTCTCTCACTAATATATATTATTATGGTGTCCAGTCGAGTTTGAATGGTTTATAACATCTTATATTTTTGCTGGGAAACTATTAACTAACATATTTTTATACTAAAATAAACATAGTTTGGGACCTTTCTTAACATTCTCATTTATAATAAATACAACTTCAACTTATTTATCAACGATCATTTAACCTTATAAATCGTTAATGCTTCAATATATATGGCTGCATATATCCCGCACAGGTAGTAAGACACAGTGCTAAAAAATTAAAAATAAGAATATAGCGATATTTATTTTTAAAAAAGCCATGAAAATCGGAGATAATACCACAAACAATGTTTATTTTTAAAACAAAAGTTTGCGAATCAAGAGAGTGCAAATGGTTTCCCAACAAAATAATACATTGTAAAAAAATAATAATCTGGCACCCGAAATTATGATCTCTACTAATGATCCATTGCTATCCGTTAAGAGGAGTAATACTGTATACAGTATGTGGTAAATATAATATTTACTCATTTAGGGGTCATCCATAAACCTCTTAAACGTCTTTTTCTTACCCTTTTTATAACCTCCCACCCCTCACATAGGCACTAGAGTTCACCCCCTCTCGTCCGTAAAGTTGTTCTTGACACTCATGCCGACGTTGACTCGTTTGGAGCCAAAGCTCAGCGGAAACAACGTGTTGAAATACTGGTTATGGCGAGCGACTTCACCAGCTCGGCTTTGCTTTGCGGGTTATGTGTTGGCTTTCCATGATGTGTGATCGCTTTGGCGACTGTCGAGATTATGGGTAGAACGTCTTCGGGACGCCTTTTTATAGCCGCTGGAGCAAGAAAGGGTACACGTTGATTGGACGCAGCCTCTTGAGGGTCGGCAAGACACCGAGGTTTTGAAACATGGAGTGTAATATATCAACACCTTGGCGTCATTCATTGTCTGTGATTGGTGGGTGAGAATAGAGATATGAAAGTTTTTATTGGAATGTTCTGGGCGCGATAGAGATGGTACATCAGAGAGTAATGGCCGCAAACGTCTGAGGCTATGCCTTGAATTTGTACCATGCTATGAGACCAATGGCAAACATTTTTGCGTGTAAACGCCAAATGTGACTTTATATGTGGGGGAAAACCCATAACTGTCAAAGTACTCTCCCTCAACATTCTTGTCGGAAAATATGGAAACCCATTGCGCTCCAGGCTTGATATGTGGGTCCATGTTGACAGCCCCAAATATTTGGGCTAAGCCCTTAATCCAGGATGGCTATTGGGTTTGTGTAGGGTTCTTAACCTAATGAAGTTAGGCTATGTCCTCATGGTCAACAAAAAACCCACCATACATATAGTTTTCGTCTAGAAATGAGAAAGGGTGGGGGGTAAATATACCATCACCAGGATATGAAAGTTAGGTCATTTGCCTGCAGGACATCTGGTGACCTATTGGGACCTGTCCTACTACTGTCACTTTGCGCGAATAGATGAGCAAATGAAAAGGTGTTGGGGTGAGTGTTATGAACATGAATAAATGTTGCGAACATACTAGGATTTCAAGAGATATGTGCTGTTGTCACACTCAGAAGCGGATTTACACTATAGGCTCACTAGGCACGGGCCTAGAGGCGGCGGCTTTAGGGGGCGGCACATTTTGAATTGCATTATTTTATTATAATATGTTGTTTTTAATAATTAATTTTAATTATCTAGGAAGAGCCACTGAAAAAAAATTGGAAATAGAGGGGAGGGGGGAGCATATTATAGTGGTGCCTAGGGGCGCAAAAATATTAAAACCGCCACTGGTCACACTAATCCACAGCCTCCCGTGAACCGCTTATCCAAGCACGGGTTTAAAACGTATGTGTTTGTGAATGTTTGGCTCTTACTAAAACATACCCTACTTGAGCTGTCACATGTACAGTCTTCTAGATATTTGGTTCACCAAGCAAGCCTGACACACTAAAATTGTTGCCACGGGCGTAATTTAATGGCACAAAAATTGAATTTCGGGCATATATGAGCACAAACGGAGCACTAATGACTGGTATGGACAAACTTTTACTTCGAAAATGTGGTGGACTAACGTGAACATCAAGCTGGCCCACTACCTTAAAATCGCTACCACGGTCGTAATTTTATGGCACAAAGGCTGAACTTTGGGCACATATGAGCACAAACGGAGAACAAAGAAATGGCGTAATCAGAATTAAGATCGAGTGTTTTAAAAAATGTGGTGGGCCAGCTTGAAATCAAGTTGTCCCGCCACATTAAAATCGTTATAATTTGAGTGATTTTATAGCACAAACGCTAAGATTCGGGCATATAAAATGAACACAAACGTAGCACAAAGGACTTAATGGATTTAAATTTATTTGGAGAAGGTGATGGGCCAACTTGATGTACTGTAAGTAATTGATTCACGGTAACTTTGTATCTTTCTGTCAATAGTGAAGTCGATTCATTTGTATTATGTTTTTATTTATTTAGCACCGCGTCTTACTACCCGTTTGGGTTATACGACTAAGTACTAATTACGTTAATAAGTTAGGAATTGGGAAGGTTGAATATATATATAGGAAGTGAACCAGCATTTGCGTGGATGGAGAATGGAAAACCATTTAAGAAAAACCACAGCCAGTTCATCCGACCGAGATTCGAACCTCGATCTCCCCATCCTCGGCAGTCTGGCTCAACACGAAACAAGCGCGATAGTAAACTACGCCACCGTGGTGGGTAGATAGATAGCTAAGCAGAAGAGTGGGAATAACTAAAACCAACGCTGTTTATTTTAGCACTGCGTCTTACTAACCGTTCGGGTATACACTTATGTATTAATCATTCTAAGGATTATAGGGACTAGGAAGGTTATACTTAGAGGAAGTGTACCAATATTTGCGTGGAGGGAAAGTGGAAAACCATTTGGGGGGTGGGGACCTTAGTACACCCGACCGAGACTCGAACCTCGACGTCACCAGATCATTGGTAGTCTAGTCCGCTGTGATAGTAACATATTAGATCATGCGGCCACCGAAACGTAAAACCCACGTATCTTACTACCCAGTCCCAACTTAAATTTAGCCTTCAACGTTTGTGTATGAGAATGTTTGGCTGGGGAAGTATCAATTCTCAAAATTACAGCTGCACTATGTCTTTATTTGTTCTTACTGTATGTTCCTGCTCAGGCACAAGAAGAAACACAATCGACCTTCCCTCCTCCAATTGTAAAGACAGAAGTGACTGTGATAGTTACCGATGTCAATGATGAGATACCAACATTTAGAAGTCCCTCCTATATTGGTGTGATCAATGAGAATGCTCAAGTAAACACACCTGTAGCATTCCTAGACGGTGCCGTGCCGGAGGTCTTTGATCACGACCAGGTAGGTGTAATATCTCAAATATTTCGAGAAAACATATAATTATATGTATTTACTACCCATTTTCTAATTATCTTATTATATTGGCACGTAGCTCACAAACTACCTTAATTATAGAATCGATACAGCATCCAGTATCCAGATAATTTATAAATGTGAAAGGGAAAACTCGAATTTCACCAATTATAAGGTTTTTTTTTGACCTAGACGGGAATATAATGTGGAACCTTTAGTTCAAAAGTTAGATGAGCTACCAAATTATCTAAGGTTTCGGATATTTTTTTTTAAATGTATAAATTTTACTTTTATTGCTACTGGATAATAAATGTAGATATATGCACACACCAGTAAAAGGTTAGCTTCTTTGTGATAAATTATGTGTATCAAATTTCAATATATAATGTTTCTATCGAAAGCATTGTTTGATGAATATCCATTGGAATAAAGAAACTAACAAACTCGATTTATAAATATTGAGCTCAATGTTACATTATAAGGTAAATACAAATGTGTTTTGTAACAAATTATAGAATTATTTATTGCAAGAGAGATAGTTACAAAAGAATGCTAAGATATGAAAAATAATATTGAAATTTTTTTTTTCACGATATATTAGGAGCATCAGCATTAATTATACTGTTATATTGTAGTAAAAACATCGCTTTAAAATCAATAAAATATTGATACAATTGAATATGTAACTTTTGCTAGGTAAATTAATTAATTCACAAATTTTCACAAGAAAACCTATGACAATTGACAACTAGGCCCTATTACAGATTTAAGTACCTATGGTTGTAAATATAATGTGAAATGATTAATTGATGAAATTATAGAATGCTATTTAAAAATACCTACTAAAATTCTAATTTTAATTAAAATATAATCAATTATTTTAATTTAAGATTTAAATATTTTTGTATAATGTAGTTAAGGTGATTTAGAAGGGGACAAGAGAAAAGGCCAGTAATTTTGCAGTTTTTATATCAAGACATTTATTTGTCCTAAATAAATAAAATATTTATCTGGTACAAACATAGTCTAATTTTCTTCACACGGTGATATCAACAGTTGTAGACTATCTGTCAAGGATGTCCTTAAAATTAATGACAACTTTTTCTCTTGATTTATCATCTAATGTCGCTATTCTCATGACAGATATTCAACAACTGTTGATATCACTATGTGAAGAAAATTAAACTAAAATTGTTAGTGGAGCAATATTCTATTTATTTAGGATAAAGAAATGATTTTCTATTGAAACTTCAAAAACAATGACATTTTAACGCACCCCCAACTTATGTTATTAGCTGAAGCTTAAATTTATTTGATAATTCTATAAAAGTTTTAAATTTCTAGGGAACAAATGGAACCTTTGTCATGTTCCTTGATGGAGACCATGGTGTTTTTGATGTGACGCCACATAAGGGAGTAAATGAAGCCTCCTTCTTAATTAGGGTGAAAGATTCTTCTAAGTTGGATTTCGAAAAAGTTTCAAGTAAGTTTAGATGTACAGAGAAATAACCTGTTGTGAAACTTGAGTTTTAATGTATTTGTGAATATGGAACTATTTTTAGTCAGAACTTTTATAAAAATCCAAAATTACAATGAACAAACTAAACTCAAAAGCATAATTTTGAATATCTGAAACTATCTAAATCTATTTACATACATACAGTAGGGCCCGCGAATCCGCTAATTCAGTATCCACGGTTTCAGTTATCCGCAGTCTACCGTTGCCCAATTTTATTTATTTTTAACTAAAGAAAAAAATAGTTTATAAGTCACGATGCCTACACCATCACCCCACTTCATCTCCTCATCGTGGTCATTGTGCTATCAGATCATCATCATCATCATCATAATCATCATCATCATCATCATCATCATCATCTTCATGTAATCGTCTCAACAAGAAGAATGAAGACTAGTAAGTACATTGTAGTGTACCTTATTATAATGTACTTTATTTAATGTTGGTAATGTGTTACTGTGAATACTTTATCAATTAAACTTAAGCGTATGTATATATGTTGTATGAATTATCATGTTATATAATAGTTAACTATCATCCGCGGTTTCACGTAACCGCGATGGATTTAGAAACATACTGACCGCGGATATGGGGTCCCTACTGTAATTTAAAAAATAAATACTGTAGTTAAAATTAAGAAAAGATTTGTTTAAAGCCATATTTTCAAAAAATATATTAAGAGCTTATCATTAGATATATAAATGAACACATGAATAATATAGATATATATATAATATATAATACATACTATATAATTGTATAATCCTGTTTCTAATTTAATAAGGAATAATAGCACAAACACTTATGTATATTTAAGAATCAAATAACCAAAGCTATTATATTTGTTTTAGTGAGGATTTACTCGCATCTATATATAATATTCTGAAAATTGAAAAATGACACCCGGACACGGGAATCGAACTCGGGACCTTTGACTTAGTACACCAATGCTCAGTCCAACTACCAAGTCGAAGGTGGCTGCGTTATCTGATAGCTCGTGATCTTAATAAAATCACACATTTGTAGCCTAATATTTCCACACGTCCATCACAAACTCTGCCTTAAAATATGAGAAAAGAGTGAAGAATGGCCTTGGGCATGGGACAATATCTGGATAGCTCAGTGGTAAGAGCATTGTCGTACTAATCCAATGGTCCCGGGTTCGATTCCCGTGTCCAGGTGTCATTTGTGAATTATCAGAAAACGTATGTATATGTTTAAAACTAGTACTAAACAGAATATATTTAAAAAAACATTACTATTTTGTATTTTTCAGTTACTGTAATGTTAAGATTTTACCATCAATAACCACCAAATAAAACTTTATTCTTAATTCTTTCCTTCCAGCCATGAATTTCACATTGATTGCGAGAGAAGCCATACCTCAGAATGCTAAATACAGTCTAGTACCAGTCACTGTACACATCAAAGACATGAACGATAACTTTCCTGAATTCACAAAGCCACTTTACGAGGTGAGTTAACAAAATAGTGAATTAATTAATGAATCAGATAGCTGAAGCTATCATCTAACATTTTAGTGAGGCTTAACACCACTTAGATATCATATTCAGAATGATTTTGGTCAGAATGTTATGTTAAAATGGAAGGCGAAATGGTGAAGTCAACAAACAGGTGAATGAATGAATTTCAAAGAGTAGTTTGGATGTAGGCCTATTTGGATTATTGCAAAGAATGAAGTAGTATTGAAAGAGGAAAAGATAGAAGTATATAAAAGTGTGTAACCGCCAACATTGTTTTATGGATGTGAAGGGTGTATTTGTCAGGAGAAACAAAGAGCAAGGTGAATGCGGTTGTAATGAGATATCTAAGAAATGTATGTGGAAAAACTCATTTAGGCAGAGGGTGCTGAAGGAAGGAAGTTTGAAATAGAATATAATAGGTCAATGGGAAAGAACAGTCTTATGTTGGTTTGGGCATATTGAGAGTATCAATATGGCTCAAGTGTTGAAGTAAATATATGAAGGTAGACTTGTAATGTTATTGATTTGCCCCTAAAGAATATCGTCCTAATTTTATAAACGTATCTTATTTCATTTAAATTATAATCTCTTACATGGCGCTTAAAGCACTTCTTCTTCTAAGAAGGCACGAGCCACTGACAAGTGACGTCACGCACGTGACGTTAGTAAAGTCAAGTTGACAATATAAGATTTTTAAATAATAACTTCCTCTTCTCGAATGATCGAATAGAGATTTTAAAAAGTAACTTGAGTCAGTTTCCGGCTCTGGAACCTACTAGTAACAACGAGATGTTTTTGTCTTGTATTTTAATTTTTTATAACACGACCTTCTCGAAGCTTCCATGAGTAAAGGATATATACAAAGAATGGTGCAATGTAAGGGCACTATCACTTGGCGTCCAGTCCTTGAAGTACTCGGACTGCAGCTCCTGTCCGCGATCCCTACGATCGTGCAAATAGGCCACGTATATATTTCGTCGACGACATTATCTATTTTCTCCTGAAATAAACCGAGATTTAGAAATAAAAACATGTCAAAATAATAAGTGTGTATTAATTATACAATATTCCAATCACCAATAACTCTTTAATTGGCGCTCGATCACGGGGCTATAAATACCAATTATCTCACCACATCAAAATACCGGACCGCTTTAATTAGTGCTCAACCACGGGGCAATTATCAGCTAATTAAACGGTATAGCTTCAATCGACGCCCAACGCGATGAACCAGATCCATAATTCATCGATCGACGCGGAGAGAGACGTCCAAAACATCATAAATGGTGCCCATCGAGATGAAGGAAAATATAAAATAACTCTTCAGACTGTGTGAATCAAAAGGAAGGGGTGGGCCATGTAAGACCTGGTTAAATGTTCTAGACAAATGTGTAAAAAAGAGAAACATTAAGAGTTATAAGAATAAAAGAGCATATATGGTTCGGTGTATGGATGTTATTGAAGCGAAGGGAGTATGCAAGGATAGGGAAATGTGGAGAAAGTTAGTGAGGATGAATTAAGTAAGGAGTTGTTTTTTGAACTATAAGTTAGGTTTCTTGCCTATCTCGTAAGGAAACGGCGTGATTAGGTATGCATTTTATGTATGTATGTATGTATGTATGTATGTATGTATGTATGTATGTATGCATGTATGTAATATGTGCATATATATATGTACCAGTAAACCCTTGCCAAACTTTCGTACACTCAACCTTCCCCCCCCCCCCCAAAAAAAAAGATGTATAGTCTTTAGTGGGTTGTTGAAATTAAATACTCAGCGAAGTGTATTCACAAAATAGCAAAGAGAGTTGTATACAATATTTGATGTCAGGATGCAATCATCTTGAATTTAGATTTTTCTTTTAACTTATATTTTAAACAAACAATGTGTTTGTTTGTTAACAAAAAGAGTTTATCTTGTTCGATTTTAGTGAAATACTACGAAGAAGAGAATTGAAATTGTAAGTTAATTTGTTAATATATTTTAGGTGTCTGTGCTAGAAAATTCAAACGCTGGTACAACAGTTGCTTGGGTGCAAGCTATGGATGAAGATTCTGGTAACTTTGGCACACAAGGAATCCGCTACACCAACCTTGGAGGAAGTGTGTCAGACTTGTAAGTTAAATCTGTTGATATTTTAATAATGTTGTCAATAGCACGCGCAGTTAATGTCGGAACACTTGACTGTTTTTGTTATGGTTAAAATAAAAAGCTCTTACATTTTTTTATCACAAAGTGCTTTTAATCGTAATTTATTATTATTATTACTATTATTATTAGCACCGCGTCTTACTACCCATTCGGGTAATACGCACTTACTCTAATGTGTAATGGTAGGGTGATTGTGAGATGAAATGAAGGACCTACAGTTTAACGTGGAATCCAAACCACGGTGGAGGCCTGGCATTCCCCACATTCACAAGTTGTCTTGTCAGAGGTGAAGGAAGGGTTTGGTAATCAGATAAATCTGTGCCGGGAACGAGGATTAATCGTAAAAAAAGAATATAAAACGGTTAGGGATGATCCTTGTAAGTGTTTCGAATAAGGAAAAAAATACATTTGTCAGTGTTAATTTAGTCTATGGTGCCAAACAAAAACATAATTTTGATATTGATTTACTACACTAATTTCATTAATGAGTTTACAAAAAAAATTTTTACATCGATTTCTGTTTTCAGCCTATGGCCTGGGCCAGTTTTTTATTCAAGCCATATATTGTCCACTACCGGCTTTCTAGGCCTGTCGTAGCTTCATATGCCTTATAATCTAACTTAAGACTAGGACAGACACAACATACAGTCCCCGGACGTTAATTTATCAATGTGAGAGAGTAAACCCACATTGCACTAATAATTAATTTTCGGCCATGCCAGGAATCAAACCCGGGCCCCTTAGTCAGTAGACAGACACGCTGTCAAATGAGATAAGATGTCGGATAGTTTAAAAAACTAAAATATAACAAATGTAATAAATATTAAATAAACCTAGGCTGTATCTTAAATAATAATAAACTACTAATTACAATCTTATTTTCCCCTCTTTTTTTAATATTGCCAACAATAACAATATAGTTTGTCAGTATTATTTAAAATTTTAAAAGAGTGTTTAATTAAGTCCAGGGTCAGCCAAAGCTTTAACAGGTAAATGCATAAAATAACTTTCCGTCGTTTTAAAAACACATTTGTTTCATGTTTCTAGGTTGTACCTAAATCCGAACACGGGTGTGATCACTATAAAGTCAATTGAGCCAGCCTTTGACAGAGAGTTAATGTCCAGGCATTACCTAACTGTAGAGGCCCGAGATGATTTAGGAGATGGTAACAGGTATTTTCCTTCAATATTTTGCTAAACAATAATGTAATACTTGATAGCAAAACTTACAGATAAGGGTAGCTCATATATGCACGTATTTTACAACCTTGACTCGAGTTTAAATTCTCGACAGTTGCATTTCTTACATTGTGGTTTTCGATGTGTTGTTTCTACTCTCCCTCCAGGTTAATGCTGGTGAGTTTAAAAAAAAAAGATTATCGTCTTTGTTCTTAAATTAGTGTAAGCTGTAGGCTGCCCATCAGAGAATAAGTCAAGTATCATTAAAACTATATAGATTGAAAAATACGTAAGTTAATGATACATAACTAATCATGTAAAAGAAAATGGGTGGATTAATTCTAAACAGGACTTTAGTCAAGCATATTGATGTGAATGACCAAATTACATATTATGAGACTGATTGGATTGATACAAATAATGCACTAAGCGCTGTTCACTATTTTAACTGATTGAAGTAGTGAGTAACCACTAAATTTTAATAAGTTGAAAGAAAAAGTTATTATTATTATTATTATTATTATTATTATTATAATTATTATTATTATTATTATAATTATAATTATTATTATTATTATTATTATTATTATTATCATTATTATTATTAGGGTTTATAAGCCCGTTGAAACAATGAGGTCATTAGGGCCTTTAACAATATAAAAGCATAGTAAAATCCCCATAGGGGAAAATCATATCAAACAATTAACCTGTCTGAATGAATAGAGGAAAGGACACGATAAAAAACACACACAAACATAATACTAAAGTTTACATACAATTGTAAATATAAGTCTCAATATGAGATACCCATTTGAGACATTTCATAAGAGTGCTCAGGCAGGCTATTAGTACAAATGGAGTGATACACCTGCTAAAAAACCACAAGTGTATACACTACATTAATAATACAGAACAAACATATTAAAAAATAAAATGTTAACGAGAAAAAGTAGACATTTTAAAGCATACTAAACATGTTAAAAAGACAAACCAACATAATAATGTAAACTAATAACCTGATAAAAAAACACGGGTGTATAAACTACATTAAAAATGCAAAATAAACATTGAAAAAATATAATATGTAAGTTAAAAAAACAAAACGAAAACATTAAAATATAAAATATTAATAAGACAAAACAGACATTTTAAAGCAAACTAAAAATATTAAAAAGACAAACTCAACAAATTAAAGTACACTAAAAATGTTAAAAATATTCTCAATACGAGATAGAATCCAAATGAGCCACCTACTTTATAAAAGTGGCTCCAAAGGCGTTTAAAAGATTCGCCTGGCGTATAAAAAGGAGTTAACATATAACTCCGTCCGCACTGTCACGTAATAAAAATCAAAGGTCACCTTTAAAATTAAGAGCCAGGCGAATAGGGGCATACTTGCGTCACTCCACCAAAATGTTGTTCACACTAAGGAGAGCATTGCAAAAATGACACAATGGAAGTGGGTTGGTTCCCTCTCGATAAAAATCCATGGGTCAGTGAAATGTGACCGATGCGGAGTCTTGTCACGATGACCTCCTTCCTTTTAGACTTTCGTATAGAATAGGACCACTGCGACACACACCATCCCTGATGGACCACAGCTTGTTCTGAGCAGGGGTCTAAACCCACTGCTCGTCCTATCTGCGTAAGACCCCACGCTGAACATAACCCTTCAGGTCTAAGAACATGAGACCCAAACTCACCTCAGGAGGAAGAAGGGCTGCCTCTTTTGCCATCTGATGTGCCAGCTCATTTACAGAAAAACCAGCGTGACCAGGAATCCAGCTGAAGGCGAGCCAAATGTTTAATAAATCGATTTTTAAAATTTGCTCGTGTATCATCTTCGTTAGTGGATTCCAGGAGTAGAGAGTGGACAATGCCAACAGAGAACTCATGGAATTCGTAAAAATTAGAACAGAAAGGTGACATTTACGATGTCCAAAACACAAAAATTCAAAAATAGCGAATAATTCAGCCGTAAAAACATTGGTTTCTTCAAGTAAACCTATTTTAAAATTGGATTCTTCCATAACAAAAACCCATTCCACGGAAGTTCCCGATTTAGAGCCATCAGTGTGGATGCGCTTAAAACCCTGAAAGCTAGTGGAGAGGAGATCGTTGAAGGTCTTCTCATATAAAATAGGATGAGTGGTCGTTTAAGGGAACTTGGCGAGATCAAAATGGCATTGAGGCAAGCGTATCTTCCAGGGAGAGTTTCGACCTGGAGTTGTGGGGATAGATTTTGGCAGGACTAGCCCACACGTGTCGAAAACCGATAGCATCCTGATCCCAACTGACCTAGTACTACACCATTTGGTTTCATACAAGACTCGGTTGGGTGGATAAAACAACGGAAGGTAGGGAACATACTTTGGCATGCAATGCAGCTACGACACGTAAGATGCCAGAAGATAGGACAACCGATGAGAGAGAGGGGGCTCACCGGCATCGGCACAGATGCTGGCTACAGGAATGGTACGAAAAGAACCAAAATCCAGTCGAACGCCAGCATGGTGGACACTATCTAGCATCTCTAACGCCGAAGGTCTTGCCAAACCATAAGCAAAGCTGCCGTAATCAAGTTTCGATATTACCAAGGCCCTATAGAGGCGCATAAAGGTTTCCCAATCAGCACCCCAAAGACGACCACTAACCACTTTAAGTATATTAAGTGCTTTTAAACATCTTGCTTTCCAGTCTTTAATGTGCGGGATCCAAGTTAATTTAAAATTAAATAAAAGTCCCAGGAACTTTATGGTCTCTGAGACTGGTAAAATAACGTAGTTAATTAAATATTGGGGATGGCTGTATCCCTCGTAATCTATGAAAGTGGACAAACGTCGTCTTGACTGCAGACAATCATGAGCTGTTACGCGATGCCAACGTCCAAAGATTATTGACAGCTAGTTGTGTCTGCCATTCAGTCTCTCTAGACTCGATGAACTGCAATAAATTGCGTAGTCATCCGCGAAAAGGCATAAACGGACAGGTAGGCTCACATTATCCACAATGCCATTTATTGCGATAGCGAACGACGTACAGCTCAGAATACTACCCTGAGGAATCCCATTTTCTTGAATAAGATATTCGGATAAGGTGTCATTTAACCTTTCCGGAAGTGTCTATCTGACATAAAATTACCAATAAAAACCGGTAGGTCCCCCCAATTAAAAAGGCTCTTTAAAATGCCGTACCACCAGGTGGTGTCACACGCCTTCTCCAAATCAAAGAAGACAGCCAAGAGGTGTTGCTTATGAAGGAAGGCGTCACGAACTGCTGTCTCAAGGCGAACAAGATGATCCACCGTGGATCGGTTACGACGAAAGCCACATTGCATATCAGATAGTAGATTGCGGGATTCTAAATACCATATAAATCTTTTGTTAATCAATTCTATCTAATATTTTGCATACACAGTTAATTAAGGTTAGAGGTCCTTTTATCCTTACCACTTTTAGTTATAGGGATAACGGTTGCTTGCCTCCACAGTGTTACGAACTGACAAGATTCCCAAACACTATCATAGAGGTCTAAGAGGAACGCACATTCAACAGGAGTAAGTTGACGCAAAGTTTCGTAATGAATATCATCAGGAACGGAAGCTGGAGTCAGCGTTCTTGACTGCCCATATGGGTGGCCAACTAACAGGAATAAAAATATTATAGTTTTGGGTGAGAACGGGGAAGCGATAACTAACATATAAACCAGGGGGAACCCCAAGTCAGGGATGCCCTTGATGTGAGACTGACACAGGTAATAAAGTGACCTAGAAAGAGTTAATTTTCAAACAGTCATTAAAGGAACGGTGCACAGAGAGAGAGGTTGAATTCGGCCAGGTTTTCTAAAAGTCCCACTTCCATCCTAAGTATATTCCTCTACCATGCATGCTTAAGGCACGTTAAATAAACCTTGACCTTAGGAGCCATCCATTTAAACGTCTAAGGATGTTCAGTTATGTCACACGAGGACGAGTAACTTGATACTTTGTACCTTGTAGTCACCTATAGCTCCAAGCAGAAGTTAGATGAGTCGTTCTAGCCCAATACCTCAGGTTGCACACTTTAAATTGCATATAATAAATGGCTGCTACACCTATATTTAGTTGTATCTTAAAGTACTTTAGTCTGGCAGCCAAATTGAGATTTTTCACCTTACCCGGGTTTAGAATATTACATTTTTTTATTGTTGATATTGTTTGTATAAGGTATGTAGATTCATGGAATTGCGGGTACCACTCGAATACCTTTGGGCAGAGTTCAAGATGGCGGTAAACAATTCCCATTAAATTACAAGTATAATAACAGATAGTGTGTATTTTGTTTATTTATAGATAATCACAATCACAATATTTTCTAAACATCTTAATTTAATATTTTTTACGTATATTACATTTATTTTAAATGATGAAGGCAGCTATTTTTAATTTTGATATTCTAAAAATAACAAAACATGTAAAAATCTGTTAATTTGTATTCTAATTTTACTTTACAACTTTTAATTTTTGTCATTTATGCATTAGAAATTTACAACAATTAAAATCAAAGAAAACATTTTACTTAAGTTTATTTTTCTCAACAAAGGGGGAAAAAAACTTGTATTTAAATAGCATAAACCAGTGTACTTGTAATCTAGATTATAGCTACTCCTTCATCGTCCTCATCGTCTCTTTGTATTTGGTTATTTGCATTTAAACAGCCGTTATTTGTACAGGTCAAGCCCACGTTCATACAGCCACAACTTGTTGTACGACATGGCCCATGACACTTTGGGGCATAACTCATTGGACCATCTCTGGATTGTGTGTAATTGCTTTTGACATTTCTTGTTTTTTATTTATGAAATTAGGTTTTGACTTTTTAACATAACATATCTTCATCTTCAGGATCATCCTTTAGTGTTTTTGCTACAAGCATAAACATGAGAGTCCGTTGATATATCTACATTAAATTTGTCAACTACAACTTGAGTAAACCTTCTCTCATGAGCGGTATTTCCTTAAATCTTGAGGGCTTTTGCAACATCGTGGGCTGCAGATTATCTGAATCTTAGGATTTCATCATATTAACAAACAGCTTGGAAGTTATGATGGAACCGAGCAAGTTATTTTTGAAAGTATACTTTTACTCCCACAGCAATTTGTAAACTCGTGACTGAGTTCAAGAGGACTGGTTTATTGCTGTAACCATGTTTCATATCAGAAGAGCAGGAGGTGTTTTTATCAAGTTTGGGGCTTAGAGAAGCCAGAAATATAATCAGAGTATGGCTAGATTCTTCACGAGTAACTTTTGTTCTTAAATGAGTAGTGATGTAATCCTTATCAATACCAATATCCTTGATTTCTCTTTTTATATATCTAGATAGGACAGATACAGAATCAGAAACATTATCAAGGTCTTAATTTAGTATAAGTCTTAGTACATCACTAGCCTTTTTACGAAAACTAACTATTTGCATAACTTGGAGAGGACAATACAATTAGTTGGGATTGAAATTTTTATCTTTTAATGCTTTTGTAAGGTTACGGAGAACTAACCCTGATTTCTTACAACTTAAATATTTCTATTGAGTTTTATCTGACTTTAATGCATCTGATATTTTTGAAATGGCTTATCGTTATCATTCAGATATGAGGCCTCACAGTATATTGAATGGCTGCCTCAACTGCAGATTCTCACAGCACAGTACCTGGCTTCAGCGGCATTCAAATCACTGACTGCTCCCTCAACTCTTATTCTGACCTGTGATGGCCATTCATTTTTTCGCTTATCACAAGTTTCAAAAATCAACTCTTTTATAGATTTTCTTTGATAGACTTGTTTATCGTGGATCATGTCTGCCGAAAGATGGTTGACTTGATCTTCTGGTCTTTGCGTGTGTTTTTTTAGATTCTTCGCAACTTTTATTACTTTTTTCATAACGAACCATTTTAATTTCATCAGTGTATACAGAAACACAGGTTTTATGACAGGTAATCTTCACGTGTTAACCCTTCTTAATAAATATTGGAGGCTCTGTGTGTTTTTCATCTTTATATTATATCACTGCATGAAATAACCGTTCTAATTCACGGTTTTCCTGCTTAACTAAGTTTCTAAGATTTTTCATCAAATGTATACTTTCTAAAAATAAAACACTTCTCTATTTTTAATTTATTTCCAAATTGACCTCACTATTCAAAACACCTGCTATAGAAGAAATAGAATTTATAAAAATGACATTGTTCAAGAAATGACAGAAAGTAAAAAAAAACTATCAAAAATTTCAAATTTATTAAAGGCTTGTGACAACCACAAAATTTCTTTTGAAGATGGAGATTAAATTCTACAATTTGGCAACTAAAATAACTCTAAATAACATTGAATTAAAAAATATTATTATTAGATCAATAAATATCGCAGTGTCTCAATTTTTGGTATGGCGGACGACACCATCTTGAATTACGCGTGTTGCCCAAAAGTACTTTAGTGGTACCCAGTTTTCGATTCTTCATACAATATACAAACAATATCAACAATAAAAAAACTTAATAGGTCAAACAAGGTTCAGCTCATGGCTACCGGACTAATATTCACGCATTAAGAAATAACATAGTTTTAATAACAGATTTTTTTTATTAACAGGAGAAAGTTTATATAATATTACTTTCAATCACATCACTCTGATAATTTATTTGAAATTTGTCTTTTGATACATTATAGATACAGCCCCATAAAAATTGTTTTATTTTTAGTTAAATTTCGTTTTTTTAAATCTCACTTTTCTGTGTTGTTTCATGTTTATTCAAAATACCATGTTATCTGCGGTGTTTAAGTATTATTTACATATTGAGACGATGTATACAAAATAAAATTTATTATTGAAACCTTATGTATTTTCTTTAAAAAATGTTGTCAAGTTTGTCTGCATATTTCACAATATTGTAGCCTAAAGTTAGCTTACACTACAACAAAATACTAATTAAATTACAGCATGCTCAAAATTTCTGTTTAATTTCTTCTTAATTTCGTGTTTATTTTAAGATTTTTTTTATGTAAAAGCGGGGTTATTTTGTTTCATAGGAAGATTTCGTGTAATAAGACAACTTCTTTTTATTTCACTTTTAAAAAACATTGTAAATTATATATAAAAACTATCAAAGAAAAAAGTACTCGATTCCATCTTTGTATGACAATTTTAGCTTTATCGCGTCTCACCATTTTTACAGGACTTTAATTATAGGAAATGTGAATCAAATTCCAAACATAAATTCCAATTATATTTGTTATTAAGACGTCTTGAATATATGTTAGCCATATTTTTCGAGACAAAATTTTGTTTACCTATCTTAATTAAATGAGGCTTTGTTTGTCTGTCATGAACATTGCGCGATATCTACCGCAGGAAGAGGTCTGACATTTTAAAATTAGTAGCCCATGTGCACAAGGATGTGCACTTCAAAGTTTTAATCATATTAATTGGAATTTTTAATTTAAAAAAACTTGATTGGAATAAAGAAAATTGAAGAATATTATTTTTCTGCCTGTTTGAAGCAAAGAAAAACGTTACTCGGGTTAGTCCCGCAATGCATTGCGTGGTTACACCGGGCAACGCCGGTTACTTGTGCTAGTCTTGAATAAACACTTTTTCATATAATTGTTTGTCTTAAATATAATTTTAGGCAATTAATTTGCTTCCTTATTTATATAATGTCTGGGACATGTTGCTAACTAACATAATCAAATTTTTCAGGAACACTGCCCAGCTCATTATTAATGTAGAAGATGTGAATGACAACGCTCCTCAGTTTTTGCATAGTAAATACGAGGCGCATCTTCTAGAAAATAAATTGGAATTTGAGTCACTTCTAGTCATAGAGGCTCGCGACCTTGATCTCAATGGTACGTATACATTCTATTCTATTTTATTTAACAACTTGTCCTAAATCGTGATTTCAGACATGATAGCAAAGTTTTATATTTTGTGACTATCCTTTTTTAAACGCCTTAGTAAATTAATAAACACTGAAATACTGAGATTAGTGTTATTGTGCAAGGGATTGGGGAGGTTGAATTTAAAGGAGGTTTACTCGAATTTGCATGTAGGTAGAATGAAAAATTACCTAGGAAAATGGAGGTAGAGTGGAAAACCACCTAGGAAAATAAACACTCGGTTCACTCAATCAGGACTCTAACCCCGATCTCACCATCATCAGCAGTCCAGTATATTGAGAGTGTTACGCCTTAGACCATTCGACCACCAAAGTGGATATGTAAAAGAATTATGTTACAGATGTCGTGTTTTAACTATAGATATAAAGTCGAAACACAACATGTGTAATATAAACAAACTTCAATCTCTTGTCTTGACAGACATCACTCTACCAATAAGTTTTCCAATATCCAACTTGCTGTGCATTTGGCAGCCTAGGCCAAATAATAAGTTTAAACCTATAGTTATTGAATATAATGTTATCATATGTTCCTATACTGAATGAAGAGTTAAACTTGATTCACACGTTCGACGAAAAACGAAAGCAGAATCTGCTTAAGTGGCGCACCAATTCACACGCTGCATGTTGACCCATTGCAACGCTAACTTAAAACAGCTGATTATCAACATGTATTATTTACCAGTAGATACATTTTAGATCATTCTCCCGATGGATGTTTTCAAAATATAATACTGTTTTGTGGCACAATCCAATACAATGATACACACGCTTTCTTTACATTAACGGGTTCTTTCAAATCTCCTCGCGACGGCCAACGAATCTGTCTGCTAACTTCTGGTTGTACAGCGCATGCGTACTGATTTGAGAAGGTTGGTTCTGAGATTAGATTGGTTCTCCTGTGCCGAACATCTCAGGCATCGCGGACAAAGTAGAGGATGAGATGAACTTCAGCAGATTAAGAGGAAATCTTGTGAGATTGGCTTGGAGTTCGTCACGTGACCATGTTTCTGTTTTTGTGCTTGTTTTTTTTGGCGAAAGTGTGAATTCGCAGTAATCTCGAACAAAGAAAAACTAAAATAAATTATTCTTAGAGCCTTGGCGTAGTAAACCACTGGTTCTGGGTTCAATTTATTTGTTTTTGTTATTTTCATCTGAATAAAGAGAGTTGTCACAAAAGCCTAATCTTACTATTTATTATTAGTAGTAGTATTATTAGCACCGCGTCTTACTACCCATTCGGGTTATGCACTTACGCTAATGTGTAATGGTAGTGTGATTGTGAG
>JBCFYV010002255.1:33845791-33856848 GCA_039000515.1 Timema cristinae
CGCCTACATGACCTGTGCCACTCGTCTCCAGGCCTACTCGAGGCACACAAAGAAAACCACCACCAACTATGGTGGTGACAAAATTTGTACAGTTGATGACACCATCACTGAAGTCGCCTCCACCACCTTTAATCCCGAGGAGGTCACCTCGATGAACACCCCCCTCTCCTCCTCCCCGAGTCCTACTCGAGGAACACCCCCAAACCCTCCTCGGGGTCCTAAACTGTGTACGGCCGTTGTTGAGCTGCTCAATCCCGCCTCCGGGACTCCGGAGGTCAGGATGAGTGGTGGTACAGGTGAGGTCGCAAAGGTGAGTCCCACGGATGCCTTGAGGAAGGACCAGCGAGGGACAGCCGATAAAATTACTACAAAGAAAGCATCGAAGGCTTTAACAAAGCCTTCGCGCAAGGATCCAACGACCCAGTCTCTCCAGGATAAATCAAAGCCTCTCCTGAAGCGGGAGGTCCAGGAGAAACTGGGAAAGGCAAGAGGACATAATAAGGTCCTCAATCAATTTTTGTATTTAAAAGAAAGTGCTATGGATTTTGAAGATAATTAAAGTTTATAATAATAAATAATGTCTCTACTACAATGGAATTGTAGGAGTTTCTATGCGCGTGTAGAAGAAATTAAACTACTAATGTCATCCCTGGATCCTTCCATATTGTGTTTGCAGGAGACCCACTTCCGCCCAACTGACGACCCAATGCTACGTGGGTACGATGTGTATCGTACCGACAAGCCTTTCTTTGATCGGGCTAGTGGAGGTGTGGCTATATTCGCACGAAGCACTATATATCATAAGAATATAAATATTGTTTCTGATCTCCAAGTGATTGCTGTCAGAGCCTCCCTTCCTATGGAGGTAACCGTATGCTGCATCTACCTCCCGCCAGGTGAACGAGTTTCCAAGAGGACACTAGAGGCCCTCTTTATAAAACTTCCCGCCCCCTGTATCTAATTGGGGGACTTTAACGCTCATAACCTGGTGTGGGGGTCTAATTTTACAGACGCCCGTGGGAGGATTGTAGAAGATATTCTTGTATCGGGAAACCTGGTGCTAATGAACACCGGGACCCAGACACACTTCTCCACCTTTAATGGTGTATCCTCTGCCAACGACCTAACAATATGTAGCCCCGGGATCGTTGCTCACTTCCTTTGGGAGATTCACTCGGACCTATGTGGCAGCGATCACTTTCCCATTCTGATTTCACCACTTTAAGATCCTCTTAGTACAGCACGGATACCCCATTGGGTGAACAAACGTGCTGACTTGGATAAATTCCGTGAGCTCCCCGTATTTGATGAACACCAATCTCCTGACGTCGATGTTAAGTCTGGGCATTTTCCTTCGACGGTCATCGCGGTGGAAAGAACTTCCATCCCTAAATCCTCGCCACCGACCTGTTCGCTGGTGGAACAAGGTGTGTTAGTTGTTTATTTATGACCGTCGAAGGGCCCTACGTCTCTTTAATCGACGTCCTAATTTGGAGAATCTGGAGTTATTCCGGATTCTACGTGCTTGAGCTCGCCATGTCAATCGAGAAAGCAGAAGACAGTAATGGAGACAATTTATTTCCACCCTTACAATTTCCACTCTCACAACTACGGTTTGGGATAGTATTCGTAAATTACGTAGTAGCAAAAATTCCACTAATAATATACCCGCACTCATGTCTAACGGTTCACTTGTCTCCTCCCCTATGGAGGTCGTTAATGTATTGGGCTCGATGTTCGCCAATATTTCTAGCACTGCGAGCTACACTAACGAGTTCGTGGTGCATAAGCGGAGCATCGAGCGCCTTACTATTGATTTTGGCCAAAGTCGGGGGAGGATTATAACTCCCCCTTTAGTAAAGAGGAACTTACCTATGCCCTGTCCCAGGCGGGCAATACAACATCTGGCCCGGATGATATCCATTACGAAATGTATCGCCAATTGTTCCCTGCTGGACGGGCGTTCCTCTTAGACCTCTACAATTGTGTTTGGGAATCTTGTCAATTCCCAACACTGTGGAGGCAAGCAACCGTTATCCCAATATATAAAAGTGGCAAGGATAAATTAGAGCCAACTAGTTATAGACCTATAGCATTAACTAGTTGTGTATGCAAAATATTAGAAAAAATGATAAATAAACGACTTATATGTTATTTAGAATCCCGCAATCTGCTATCCAATATTCAATGTGGATTTCGCCGTAACCGATCCACGGTTAATCATCTCGTCCGTCTTGAGACTGCTGTTCGTGACGCCTTTCTCCATAAACAGCATCTTTTGGCGGTTTTCTTTGATTTGGAGACGGCGTACGATACCACATGGCGTTACGGCATCTTAAAAAACCTTTTTAATTGGGGGTTCCGGGGGAACCTCCCTATTTTTGTAGCTAATTTTATGTCAGATAGACACTTCCGGGTAAGGTTAAACAACACCTTATCCGATGATTTTATTCAAGAAAATGGAGTGCCCCAGGGTAGTATTTAAGCTGTACGTTGTTTGCCATCGCAATAAACGGCATTGTGGAAAATCTGCGCTTACCTGCCCGTTCATGCCTTTTTGTGTATGACTACGCAATTTATTGCAGTTCATCGAATCTCCACAGGGCTGAACGGCAGATACAACTCGCTGTAAACAATCTATGGTTGTGGGAATCGCGTAGTTGCTTTCGCTTCACCGCAGCCAAGTTAAGGATTGTCCACTTCCATAGATTACGCGGAATACAGCCAGCCCCAATAGTTTAATGAACCACGTTGTTCTACCGGTCTTAGAGACCGTAAGGTTCTTGGGACTTTTATTTGATTTTAAACTATCTTGGATCTCCCACATCAAAGACCTGAAAGCGAGTTTTGTCAACGCATTGAATTTGATTAAAGTAGTTAGTGGTCGTTCTTGGGGTGCTGATAGGGAAACCTTGATCCGCCTCAATAGGGCCTTGATGAGATCAAAATTGGATTACGGCAGTTTTGTATATGGTTCCGCTAGACCTTCGGCATTACAGATGCTAGATATCGTTCACCATGCTGGTATTCGACTGGCAACTGGTGCTTTTCGTACCAGTCCAGTCGTCATCATCTGTGCTGACGCCGGTGAATCCCCTCTTTCTTACCGGTGGTCCTATATCCTGGTATCATACGTGTTGAAACTGCATTGCATACCAAAGCATGTTGCTTACCGTCCTGTGTTCCATCCCCCCAATAGAGTCTTGTATGAAACCAAATGGCATATTACACGGCCGGTTGGGATCGAGATGCCATCGGTTCTCGACACGTGTGGGATAGCCTTGCCGGGCTTTCAGGGTTTTGAGCGCATCCACACGGATGGTTCAAAGTGTGGGGCCTTTGTGAGGTGCGCCTTTGTTGTAGAGGGAAATCATTTTAAATTTTGTTTACTTGGTGAATCTAGTGTTTTAACGCCAGAACTATATGTTATTTTTAAATTGCTATGTTTTGTTTATCTTAATTGTCACCGTTCTGTCCTCATCTGCACGGATTCCATGAGTGCTCTTTTGGCACTGTGCACTCTATACTCCTGGAATCTACTCGTGCAGATGATACACAAACAATTTTTTTAAATCGATTTTTTAAGAAACCAGATCGCCTTCTGCTGGATTCCTGGTCACGCTGGTCTATCAGGAAATGAACTGGCGGACCAGGCAGCCAAGGAGGCAGCACGCCTGCCTCCGGAGGCGAGTTTGCCTTTCATATTTTTAGACCTGAAGTGTTATTTTCGGCGTGGGGTATTACGCACCTGGCACAAGCAGTGGGTTTCGACCCCTGCTCAGAACAAACTGCGTTCCATCAGGGACGGTGTGTCGCGATGGCCCTCTTCTATACGAAATTCTAGAAGAGAAGAGGTCATCGTGACGACTCTACGTCGGTCACACTTCATTGACTCATGGATTTTTATAGAGAGGGGATACACCTTTATTGTGTGAGTTTTGCGATGCTCCCCTTAGTGTGCACCACATTTTAGCGGATTGTCGTAAGTATGCCCCTATCCGCCTGGCTCTTGATTTTAAAGGTGATCTACATTTATTATTACGTGATAGTGCGCATGGAGTTATTTGTTTACTCCGTTTTATACGCCAGGTGGATCTTTTCATTGCCATCTGAGTCACTTTTATAAAGTGGCTCATTTGGATTTCATCTCATATTGAGATTATTTTTAGCATTTTTAGTGTACTTTAATAAGTTGTTTTGTATTCTTAACACGCCTTTTAGTATTCTTTAACATGTTTGTTTTGTCTTTTTATAATTTTATATTTTAATATAATTGATTGTCATTTTAACCAACTTATTATATTTTAAAATGTTTGTTTTGTATTTTTAATCTAGTGCATACACCTGTGGTTTTTTATTAGCAGGTATACCACTTAAAAACATTCTAATAGCCCATTTGAGCCCTCCAATGGAGTGTTTCAAATGGTTAATTTCTCATATTGAGTCTTTTTAAATACATATTTTTATTATTGTATTTTCAATTTTATTTTCGCATCCACACGCACATTGAAACGGCTGTATTATTCATCATTTTCTTCCCTCGTGGGGATTTTACTGTATCTCTAAATGTCATGGCCCTAATGACCTCATTTTGTCGATGGACCTTTAAACAATAATAATAATAATACACCCAATAAGGGTTCAAACCTCGATCTCCCAGTCACTGACAGTCCAGTAACTTTTCGAGGGTGATGCCTTTAATCATTCAACCAGTGAAACGGGATTAAATTGATTAAAGGTGTGAGTTTATGGCGATTAGCTTCGAGCTACAATCAGTGTCCTATTGACTTATTGGTTGACTTTGTTATGCTTATACGACAATTTGTGAATTTTATAGATCTAATTAATTTAGTGAATACCAGTAAGGGTGACCTGGCGGTCTAGGGGTAAAGTGCCGGACTTCTGTGCTGCGGGCTCGGGGCTTAATCTTCGGTCCCGGTATAAATTTATCTAATTGCCAAACCCTTCCTTCACCTCTGACAAGACGTATATTAATCACAGCTTGTGAATGTATGGAATGCCGGGCCTCCACCGTGGTTTGGATTCCACGTTAAACTGTAGGTCCTCCACTTCATCTCACAATCACACTACCATTACACATTAGCGTAAGTGCATAACCCGAATGGGTAGTAAGACGCGGTGCTAATAATACTACTACTAATAATAATAGTAAGATTAGGCTTTTGTGACAACTCTCTTTATTCAGATGGAAAATAACAAAAACAAATAAATTGAACCCAGAACCAGTGGTTTACTACGCCAAGGCTCTAAGAATAATTTATTTTAGTTTTTCTTTGTTCGAGATTACTGCGAATTCACACTTTCGCCAAAAAAAAACAAGCACAAAAACAGAAACATGGTCACGTGACGAACTCCAAGCCAATCTCACAAGATTTCCTCTTAATCTGCTGAAGTTCATCTCATCCTCTACTTTGTCCGCGATGCCTGAGATGTTCGGCACAGGAGAACCAATCTAATCTCAGAACCAACCTTCTCAAATCAGTACGCATGCGCTGTACAACCAGAAGTTAGCAGACAGATTCGTTGGCCGTCGCGAGGAGATTTGAAAGAACCCGTTAATGTAAAGAAAGCGTGTGTATCATTGTATTGGATTGTGCCACAAAACAGTATTATATTTTGAAAACATCCATCGGGAGAATGATCTAAAATGTATCTACTGGTAAATAATACATGTTGATAATCAGCTGTTTTAAGTTAGCGTTGCAATGGGTCAACATGCAGCGTGTGAATTGGTGCGCCACTTAAGCAGATTCTGCTTTCGTTTTTCGTCGAACGTGTGAATCAAGTTTAACTCTTCATTCAGTATAGGAACATATGATAACATTATATTCAATAACTATAGGTTTAAACTTATTATTTGGCCTAGGCTGCCAAATGCACAGCAAGTTGGATATTGGAAAACTTATTGGTAGAGTGATGTCTGTCAAGACAAGAGATTGAAGTTTGTTTATATTACACATGTTGTGTTTCGACTTTATATCTATAGTTAAAACACGACATCTGTAACATAATTCTTTTACATATCCACTTTGGTGGTCGAATGGTCTAAGGCGTAACACTCTCAATATACTGGACTGCTGATGATGGTGAGATCGGGTTAGAGTCCTGATTGAGTGAACCGAGTGTTTATTTTCCTAGGTGGTTTTCCACTCTACCTCCATTTTCCTAGGTAATTTTTCATTCTACCTACATGCAAATTCGAGTAAACCTCCTTTAAATTCAACCTCCCCAATCCCTTGCACAATAACACTAATCTCAGTATTTCAGTGTTTATTAATTTACTAAGGCGTTTAAAAAAGGATAGTCACAAAATATAAAACTTTGCTATCATGTCTGAAATCACGATTTAGGACAAGTTGTTAAATAAAATAGAATAGAATGTATACGTACCATTGAGATCAAGGTCGCGAGCCTCTATGACTAGAAGTGACTCAAATTCCAATTTATTTTCTAGAAGATGCGCCTCGTATTTACTATGCAAAAACTGAGGAGCGTTGTCATTCACATCTTCTACATTAATAATGAGCTGGGCAGTGTTCCTGAAAAATTTGATTATGTTAGTTAGCAACATGTCCCAGACATTATATAAATAAGGAAGCAAATTAATTGCCTAAAATTATATTTAAGACAAACAATTATATGAAAAAGTGTTTATTCAAGACTAGCACAAGTAACCGGCGTTGCCCGGTGTAACCACGCAATGCATTGCGGGACTAACCCGAGTAACGTTTTTCTTTGCTTCAAACAGGCAGAAAAATAATATTCTTCAATTTTCTTTATTCCAATCAAGTTTTTTTAAATTAAAAATTCCAATTAATATGATTAAAACTTTGAAGTGCACATCCTTGTGCACATGGGCTACTAATTTTAAAATGTCAGACCTCTTCCTGCGGTAGATATCGCGCAATGTTCATGACAGACAAACAAATGCCTCATTTAATTAAGATAGGTAAACAAAATTTTGTCTCGAAAAATATGGCTAACATATATTCAAGACGTCTTAATAACAAATATAATTGGAATTTATGTTTGGAATTTGATTCACATTTCCTATAATTAAAGTCCTGTAAAAATGGTGAGACGCGATAAAGCTAAAATTGTCATACAAAGATGGAATCGAGTACTTTTTTCTTTGATAGTTTTTATATATAATTTACAATGTTTTTTAAAAGTGAAATAAAAAGAAGTTGTCTTATTACACGAAATCTTCCTATGAAACAAAATAACCCCGCTTTTACATAAAAAAAATCTTAAAATAAACACGAAATTAAGAAGAAATTAAACAGAAATTTTGAGCATGCTGTAATTTAATTAGTATTTTGTTGTAGTGTAAGCTAACTTTAGGCTACAATATTGTGAAATATGCAGACAAACTTGACAACATTTTTTAAAGAAAATACATAAGGTTTCAATAATAAATTTTATTTTGTATACATCGTCTCAATATGTAAATAATACTTAAACACCGCAGATAACATGGTATTTTGAATAAACATGAAACAACACAGAAAAGTGAGATTTAAAAAAACGAAATTTAACTAAAAATAAAACAATTTTTATGGGGCTGTATCTATAATGTATCAAAAGACAAATTTCAAATAAATTATCAGAGTGATGTGATTGAAAGTAATATTATATAAACTTTCTCCTGTTAATAAAAAAAATCTGTTATTAAAACTATGTTATTTCTTAATGCGTGAATATTAGTCCGGTAGCCATGAGCTGAACCTTGTTTGACCTATTAAGTTTTTTTATTGTTGATATTGTTTGTATATTGTATGAAGAATCGAAAACTGGGTACCACTAAAGTACTTTTGGGCAACACGCGTAATTCAAGATGGTGTCGTCCGCCATACCAAAAATTGAGACACTGCGATATTTATTGATCTAATAATAATATTTTTTAATTCAATGTTATTTAGAGTTATTTTAGTTGCCAAATTGTAGAATTTAATCTCCATCTTCAAAAGAAATTTTGTGGTTGTCACAAGCCTTTAATAAATTTGAAATTTTTGATAGTTTTTCTTTACTTTCTGTCATTTCTTGAACAATGTCATTTTTTTTAAATTTCTATTTCTTCTATAGCAGGTGTTTTGAATAGTGAGGTCAATTTGGAAATAAATTAAAAATAGAGAAGTGTTTTATTTTAGAAAGTATACATTTGATGAAAAATCTTAGAAACTTAGTTAAGCAGGAAAACCGTGAATTAGAACGGTTATTTCATGCAGTGATATAATATAAAGATGAAAAACACACAGAGCCTCCAATATTTATTAAGAAGGGTTAACACGTGAAGATTACCTGTCATAAAACCTGTGTTTCTGTATACACTGATGAAATTAAAATGGTTCGTTATGAAAAAAGTAATAAAAGTTGCGAAGAATCTAAAAAAACACACGCAAAGACCAGAAGATCAAGTCAACCATCTTTCGGCAGACATGATCCACGATAAACAAGTCTATCAAAGAAAATCTATAAAAGAGTTGATTTTTGAAACTTGTGATAAGCGAAAAAATGAATGGCCATCACAGGTCAGAATAAGAGTTGAGGGAGCAGTCAGTGATTTGAATGCCGCTGAAGCCAGGTACTGTGCTGTGAGAATCTGCAGTTGAGGCAGCCATTCAATATACTGTGAGGCCTCATATCTGAATGATAACGATAAGCCATTTCAAAAATATCAGATGCATTAAAGTCAGATAAAACTCAATAGAAATATTTAAGTTGTAAGAAATCAGGGTTAGTTCTCCGTAACCTTACAAAAGCATTAAAAGATAAAAATTTCAATCCCAACTAATTGTATTGTCCTCTCCAAGTTATGCAAATAGTTAGTTTTCGTAAAAAGGCTAGTGATGTACTAAGACTTATACTAAATTAAGACCTTGATAATGTTTCTGATTCTGTATCTGTCCTATCTAGATATATAAAAAGAGAAATCAAGGATATTGGTATTGATAAGGATTACATCACTACTCATTTAAGAACAAAAGTTACTCGTGAAGAATCTAGCCATACTCTGATTATATTTCTGGCTTCTCTAAGCCCCAAACTTGATAAAAACACCTCCTGCTCTTCTGATATGAAACATGGTTACAGCAATAAACCAGTCCTCTTGAACTCAGTCACGAGTTTACAAATTGCTGTGGGAGTAAAAGTATACTTTCAAAAATAACTTGCTCGGTTCCATCATAACTTCCAAGCTGTTTGTTAATATGATGAAATCCTAAGATTCAGATAATCTGCAGCCCACGATGTTGCAAAAGCCCTCAAGATTTAAGGAAATACCGCTCATGAGAGAAGGTTTACTCAAGTTGTAGTTGACAAATTTAATGTAGATATATCAACGGACTCTCATGTTTATGCTTGTAGCAAAAACACTAAAGGATGATCCTGAAGATGAAGATATGTTATGTTAAAAAGTCAAAACCTAATTTCATAAATAAAAAACAAGAAATGTCAAAAGCAATTACACACAATCCAGAGGATGGTCCAATGAGTTATGCCCCAAAGTGTCATGGGCCATGTCGTACAACAAGTTGTGGCTGTATGAACGTGGGCTTGACCTGTACAAATAACGGCTGTTTAAATGCAAATAACCAAATACAAAGAGACGATGAGGACGATGAAGGAGTAGCTATAATCTAGATTACAAGTACACTGGTTTATGCTATTTAAATACAAGTTTTTTTCCCCCTTTGTTGAGAAAAATAAACTTAAGTAAAATGTTTTCTTTGATTTTAATTGTTGTAAATTTCTAATGCATAAATGACAAAAATTAAAAGTTGTAAAGTAAAATTAGAATACAAATTAACAGATTTTTACATGTTTTGTTATTTTTAGAATATCAAAATTAAAAATAGCTGCCTTCATCATTTAAAATAAATGTAATATACGTAAAAAATATTAAATTAAGATGTTTAGAAAATATTGTGATTGTGATTATCTATAAATAAACAAAATACACACTATCTGTTATTATACTTGTAATTTAATGGGAATTGTTTACCGCCATCTTGAACTCTGCCCAAAGGTATTCGAGTGGTACCCGCAATTCCATGAATCTACATACCTTATACAAACAATATCAACAATAAAAAAATGTAATATTCTAAACCCGGGTAAGGTGAAAAATCTCAATTTGGCTGCCAGACTAAAGTACTTTAAGATACAACTAAATATAGGTGTAGCAGCCATTTATTATATGCAATTTAAAGTGTGCAACCTGAGGTATTGGGCTAGAACGACTCATCTAACTTCTGCTTGGAGCTATAGGTGACTACAAGGTACAAAGTATCAAGTTACTCGTCCTCGTGTGACATAACTGAACATCCTTAGACGTTTAAATGGATGGCTCCTAAGGTCAAGGTTTATTTAACGTGCCTTAAGCATGCATGGTAGAGGAATATACTTAGGATGGAAGTGGGACTTTTAGAAAACCTGGCCGAATTCAACCTCTCTCTCTGTGCACCGTTCCTTTAATGACTGTTTGAAAATTAACTCTTTTCTAGGTCACTTTATTACCTGTGTCAGTCTCACATCAAGGGCATCCCTGACTTGGGGTTCCCCCTGGTTTATATGTTAGTTATCGCTTCCCCGTTCTCACCCAAAACTATAATATTATTATTCCTGTTAGTTGGCCACCCATATGGGCAGTCAAGAACGCTGACTCCAGCTTCCGTTCCTGATGATATTCATTACGAAACTTTGCGTCAACTTACTCCTGTTGAATGTGCGTTCCTCTTAGACCTCTATGATAGTGTTTGGGAATCTTGTCAGTTCGTAACACTGTGGAGGCAAGCAACCGTTATCCCTATAACTAAAAGTGGTAAGGATAAAAGGACCTCTAACCTTAATTAACTGTGTATGCAAAATATTAGATAGAATTGATTAACAAAAGATTTATATGGTATTTAGAATCCCGCAATCTACTATCTGATATGCAATGTGGCTTTCGTCGTAACCGATCCACGGTGGATCATCTTGTTCGCCTTGAGACAGCAGTTCGTGACGCCTTCCTTCATAAGCAACACCTCTTGGCT
>JBCFYV010002255.1:33856948-33871342 GCA_039000515.1 Timema cristinae
GTCGAGGATAGATGGGTTAGTGGATTGTGTTGATTTGCGATTGACGTTCTTATTGGCTTTTATGGTATTTATTAGTACTGCTATGTCTATTACAAATGTGAAAATATGAAAGAATTTAAAATACTTTTTAGAAGCTTGTGGCAGAACGAAGTATTACAAGGAATAACCAGTGGTCTGACTGACCTCTAGGTGATCCCACACGGTTTACGAACCCAGGTACCCTGGGCTCAAGTCGTAACCCTCCAATACAAGTACTGATGTACCGGCGTCCTAACTCGCGTAGCCCCCTAAACTGACAGAGTAACCCCCCCCCCCCCCTCTCCCAGACTCGATGGTGATTAGTCAGCCGCGATAGCTGGATACACCACTTTTTATTCTCCCTTTCGGCCTGGTTTCCCCTTAACGAATCCTGAAACTGTTTATGTGGTCAGCGCCTCTATTCTATGTGTTTGCAAACTAATCCCAACACCGTGCATTACTAGTTTTGTCAGTCACAGTCCAGAGCACAACAATATTAAACAAACACATCCACAGTCCAGAGCACAACAATATTAAACAAACACATCCACAGTCCAGAGCACAACAATATTAAACAAACACATCCACAGTCCAGAGCATAACAATATTAAACAAACACACCTAACAATTTAGGCCATGTGCTTACAATATTATATGTGTTATTTGATCTGTATTGATATTATCTATTAAAAGTGATAGCTGCAGCTCAAATTACTCGACGGGAAAGTAGATTTCCTTTTAAAATGGGATTATGTTTGGTCTGTGTCTTTATTCACAGTTATTTTCATTCGTTAATGACAAGAACAGTTTTTACGTCAAATGTGACTAAATCAAAGTTAAGAAATCATAATCTATTTTCTTTCCGATTTTGTTTTACTATTTTGTGCTTGGTAAATAATATGTTTGTGGTAGTTCCAAAATTAACTGATTGGAATATCTCTTTCCTGCAAGGACATCAACACATCCATATTGTTATAATAGTAACCGTTTGTGACATCTTTTGTTCCCTGCAAGGTCCCCGAGATATTCTGAACCTGATCTACCTCGACGAAGAGACAGGAGAGGTGGTGGTGGCCAACAAGATTGACCATGAAGTATTTCCTTGGCTCAACTTCACCGTGCAGGCCACAGATTCTGGAATCCCGCCACGCTCTAGTTTTGTGGACAACTTTATACAAGTACTGGACGAGAACGACAATAATCCTTATTTTGTGGGAGATGTTAATAATATTACAGTGAGAGAGGATGCACCATTGGGTGAGTGAAGCCTTAAATAAGTTGGTAAGGTCTAATTGTATCATAGGAAGGATTTTGTCTTATAACTAGACAAGTTATTAGATCTACTTCCACGTAAATCTGACGGGAACTGCAGCTTTCACTTCTGATATATATTATCAATGCTCATTAAAAGTTATCAAATGTTGCCACTAAAAGTTTTTTATACTCTTCCTTTGAAAATTTAACTGCACGGATGTCCCCCCCCCCCCCCCCCCAGAAATCCTTGTGGCAGCCCCGGGGTAACGTCAGGAGGGTTTTCCCAGTGGGCAGCTAAATCTCTGTAGAGATCGTTTGTGTGGGAGTGACCGGTAGTGAGGACCCCCCCCCCCCCCTCCAAATCACCACACACTAAGAGGTTGGGTAGCTAGTATCTTCAGGGAAAACTGGTCAGGTCACCTTCATGAGATACCCGCCGGTAAACTTAGGCTGAAAGCCCTTGTTAGGGTGATTCCTAAGGCTAAGCACATGACTTCCCCCAAGAGCCCAAACTAGGTGACTTAGACTGAAAGCCCTTTTTAGGATGATTCCTATGATCGAGTTTTGACTTCCAATAGAGCAACATAGGCTAAAGCTCTCTTTGAGTAATAGAGATTCATAGGTTGTGTCTTAACGCCCTGTCATGTGCGCGCAGAACTCACGAAAGGGAGGAGACTACTCTATCTGATAGAAGAAGACGAAGGCGGGGGATTTTTCCCAGCTATCCGGTGATAACAGAAACCAATGTCAGTCATGGGGTCACCGGTCCTTTAATTGCTCACTACGCTCGAGAAGCAAAGCCATGATATGTTAGAGGAGCCTAGAGAGAGGTGTTTTTTCTCCAAAGATTGTCTGCCGGACTCTACACGGAGAGTGGATTCCACTTTGAAAATTATCTGACTTATATGAGGTGTCAGACTAAAGACGAGGCGGTCGATCTTGGGCAACTGGGTGCTACTAACCGGTCGCAGCCAAACGGGCTCCAAGACAACTGGGCGCTTTAAAAATGCACTTTTTTTTTTTATTTTTTTTTTTCTAAAATAATGTAACGCACGTTTTTAAGAATATAAAAAATGCACAATTTTTTCATATATTCTTTAATTAAAATTAAAAAGTGATAGGTAAAAACTAAAAATGAACTTTTTTTGTTTTAGCTAATCATATTTTTCAGCGCAACATCATATATTTTTAAATTACGTAAATATTAATTTTTGGAGTTGTTTAGAAAAATCTTAGTAGAGGAAACTTAATTAATTCATATTTATAAAGTTAACCTAACCTAACCTAACCAATGAAATGCATTAATACAAGACAAAGAACATTTAAATAAAATATGATGTTCTGCATAGTAAAAGAGTGCATATTTTGCCTTAACTGATCACTGTTTAATTTTTAAAAAAAGCATTGCATTATGGTAGAAAAAAAGTGATTTTTTTTAAAGAAAAAGAGTGGGATTACTTTGGGCGTCCCGTTGTTCCGGCACCCAGTTGGCCAGATCCACGTGGAGGTGTCCTTTATTGTGAAAACATCACACGCTAGGTGGCTTTTCCCACTTTTTGTCTATTTGGACAAATATTCAAAGTCCACAGAGTAACAAAAGTTTTAATGGCATAAAACACGCTTCGGTGGACGCATGGTCCAAGACACTACTCTGGCAATAGACTGGACAGCCGTTGACGGTGAGATCATTATTATATCCCAGTCAGGTGTACTGAGGGTGGTTTTCCTCGATGTTTTCCCACCCTCTTTCCACGCAAATGCGGGTAAACGTTCTCTAAATCCAATCTTCCTTATTCCTGACCCATTAGAGTAATTGGTACGTAAGAACACGGTAGTAAGACGCAAAAACACAAAACAAATATATATATATATATATATATATATATATATATATAGGTAAAACACTTAAAAAAATTAAAATGCAAGGATTTTAAAATGGCAAACGATTCAGAAGCAGAGTGAAGAAAATAATTGATGAAATGATATGTCACAAGTTTCTAGCACGTTCAACAACATACCCTATGGCTTATAAGTAAAAGCTGTAACCACAACATTGTTTCATGACTAGGGTTATCACAATTATTATCTTTCTTACTTGTTTAAATAAAAAGTAAAAATACACTGGCTCTAGAAGAAATTAGTCAAAATTGTTCAAACATATTTCAGAACTACCAGATGCTTCAGTTTGCTGTCTGGATTGTGTAATAAGTAACTAGCCTAGTAATATCTAAAATCTCTCTTAAAATCAAGTTTTCTTTATGATTGTACTTCCCAAATGCTGAAATGTTATCCTGTAAATAGTCTCATCACCTCTACTAATTTGTTTAATGTTTAACTGATTAATTTATGCTTTCAAGGAATGAAATCGTTGTCGTAGAAGCAAGGGATGCAGACTCTGGAGATTTCGGAAGAATAACTTATTTGTTGATCGTTTATCATCACAGGTAAATCATATCTATTAAGTAAACGAGACGTGGATTAATAAAATTATGAATTTTGATTGTTAATTCAATATAATTTGTAATGTACTAAACCAATGAATACGCACTGATCGGGTCAATGTTATGCTAATTTCAATAGAGTTGTATGAAGATTGTTAAGTTCTCTTTGAACTCATTAGAATAAATCGCTCAAAATGACGAGAACAGTGATAGATAGGCAGATATTAGATGAATAAGCCGTTACAAAAGCCTAGCGCAAACGAACTTGGGAAGAGTGGAGTCCCCGTGAGTGGGTAATCATACGCACGCAACGCTGGATATCATCGCCGAGGAACTGCATGGTTACTATTAGGAAACACGTTGTCATTTTCTTGTTTTAGTGTGGTCAACCTCCCTCAAAATAATGCAAGTTTCGCAACGCTGGTTAGTCTAGGTTGCCAGTAGCTCCTTACCATCAAAATCACCTTCAGACACATTGAGAGCGAGGATATTTGGCAATAGTTAACTGAAAGAGAGAGAAGATCAAGCTTTTCTCCATATGACTTGCAATTACCTCAGTAATTATATTGGGTGTAGTTCTGTATTTAGAAAGGCGTATTGTAGACTCTGTCTAATGCTGTGCTTTCAAGGACATAAAAAACTACACTACATTCACTTCCATCCTTTAGTGGTTGTTTTGTGGTCATGAATATGAAAAGTTTGTTTCCACTCACATGTTATATCTTTGGGAGTTTTGTTTTTTCACAAGTAAAGACAACTAAGCATATTTACTTATCTATTTCACATTTTATGTTTAATATAAATATAATATCTAACACAGTGAAAAGTTTACATTTAGATTTATTTATGGTTTCATCAGTTGGAGGGCTAGTTTTTTTATTTCACTAAGCTATGGGGACAATCTCAAGCATGCGCCACACGGCTTGATATGTCCCCCACATAATACAATGAGCAATGCTTAGTTATGTATATATTACTTTTACTTTATTGTAGATGCCGAGAAATTACAGGAGGAAAACGGAGAAATGTAGTTGGACACAACAAATACTACAAAATGCAATAGATTCTGGAAGATAAATGAGAGAGTATGAAGGGCATATGGGATTCGCGAGGCCACATTCAAAACCAAAATGAAGTCTGGAACCTCCTAAAATAGGGAGAAGTTCTAATTTTACCAAGGAAAAAGAGAAAGAATTGGCAGATCATGCCATTAAACCAGGATAAACTATTTATGGTATGTCGTCTATGTAACTTCGTAGTTTAGCATTGGAGTTTTTGCCGAAGCCAACAACTTTACAAAGAACTTCAATGCACATTTAAGATTAGGTAGAGAAAATAAGATTTACAACGTTGACGAAACTGGTATAAATACTGTGCCAAAAACTGACGTATTTTAGCACCAAAAGAGTTAAAATAATTGGTAGATACTTTATCACAGAATCGTGGAGATAATGTTACTTTGATATATTGTTTTATTACTGCAGGTCCATACATCCCTACTCTGTTTTTCCTAGAAAGCGGATGTCACCGCAATTGAGTAAAGAGGGCCAGTTGGTGCTATCTCTGGATGTTCAAATTATGAATGGAGAAACAAACATTTACTCTATGAATGGCTTCAATATTTCGGAAACCACACAAAACCTTCCAGTGAAGAACCAGTAGTGCACTTACTATTATTGATTCATCCTAAGTTGAGACGTGATGTAAACAAAGCCACGTGGAAGTCTATGATCTGATTTGCTACTGAACGGACTTTAAATGGTATCCTTTCACTAAATAGTCCCGTCTATGTTTTGTATTAAACTTGTTTTAAAATAACATATACCGTTATTATAACTAAAATCATCACTTCATTTGATTTAGAAACTATACTTTAAGCTTTGCAAGTGCTATTCGAATACTAACCAACTCCTGACTCAGCGTTGAGGAACCCCATGGTACAGTCCTCATCACATGTTAACGTCAAGTCAGCAACGGTCAGTCGACCGATTAATCTCAGCAGTGTTAAAGTGACGGTTGTGGGTGTTGAGTGCTTCCCCTGTATTTATGTTGTTTTCTGAGCGTGCCCCGAGTTTTGTTAAACCCAAGACAGGAAATTTAAAAGCATTTAAAAAAAATCGCAGTGACTGACTATACATGGTCACGCCTGTTTAAAATATTGCACTGGTGTTCCAACAATCATGTAGGTCCTTCGCGTAGTAATATAGGAATGTTTGTTAAATGCAGGTCTCACGTTAGGATGAATTAATAATAGACCACCATGGCAGCCTCATATCCCTTGATATTTACAACTATTGTAAATAAAAGGGAATTGTCATGGTAACAATCCTCGCCCATTCATCCCAACTCTTCAGCCGCTAGACCTCACTTTCTTCTCACCCTTTAAAATAACCTTTAATCGAGAATGTGATTTGCACATGAAAACTCATGTCAATGAAAATATAACACCGTATGACCTAGCGGAACTCTTCAATAAAGCTTTTATCAAGGTTGTCACCATGGAGAAAGCAGTGTCTGGTTTCTGTTCCGGTGGTGTGTGCCCACTTAACTCTGCCAAATATAGACCAGTGACCTTGCACCCGCTGTAAATTTTCGGGAAATTAATCTTGAAGAGGAAGAAAATGTAAAAGATATTCAATGACTACCCAGTACTGGGCAAAATGGGGAACAGAATCAAACACCGGTTAAAGATGAAGCAGTGGTTCTGCTGCTTGAACAAGTCCCGGATGCATCTAGTAAGCAAACCTTCAGTTCAAAATAACAAACGGTACAGGAATACAGCAAAAGCAATACAGCAAGATCATTTACATTTCTACGATTCTCAAACCTAGAATAAAAAAAAGTTGGTGGATCTACTATTTGGACAGCGACTCCTGGAAAGGCCAAGTTAAATTTGAAACTACTAGTAAAGCAAGAAAATTTTTGAAAGTAGAAAAGTTTGCTGAAGACAATATGAAAGGAGAACTTTGAGAAAAATAATAAAAAATATGAAAAGAAATTTCCGAAATAAAAGCTAAATGAGAACTTTAAAGAAAACTTCTATGGTATTATCATAGTTCAAATGAGGTATTAGATCTAGATTTTGTATGTTATGATAATGAAATGGATGACATCAATCCGGTAATGATTGAAGATGTTTGCTTGATTTGTGGCGAGTTTGGTCATGATAGTGAACTAAGGTGTATATATGTGTGATATGCAGCAATTGGAGCCATGACGACTGCAGTGGCGGGGATTCACCAGACAACTACAAATATCATGCGTGCATTAAAAATAACTAAAATAAAATTTATGAGATTGCAAGGTGCGGTAATGTTAGTATTTTAAGATGTTTCCTACATGTTTTAATAGTAGTCCTATAGACGATATGAACTTTTAAATGTTAACTATCAAGAAAACGTATATTTCTTTGTAAAAACATAAATCTTATTGCGTGAAATTGCCCTATACCATGTGTCGCGTTACCCCTATGGGGCGGAAAATACTACGCCTATAACATAATGTTTACTAATTTATTTCAAAGCAAAATTTAGAGAGTTTCTAAATCTGTAAATACTATATATGAGGCGTCCATTTCCAAAGGGTGACTTGTCCACAAAAATTAAAAATTGAGTTATTGCTATCACTGGTTTTGTCTTGAGATTATCTATTGACTCGAGTATGTTTTGCAGTTCAGAAAGTCCTTAAATCCTTAAAAATTGCATTTGAAAATCATTATCATTTCCAAAGTGGCCCTTGTCCACAACCAAATAACCGAAATGGCTGGCAGCATCTTAAATTATAGTTGTTGACAAAGTAATTTAGTGTATTATGGAAGAACCTATGCCTACAGCTAGTGGAGAAAGTGAGGTTAAGCAAGTAGGAAGTGTGATCGGTTCTTCTAAAGGAAAAGGCAGAAAAAAGAGAAGAATCCAATTTTATGGGGGAAAACGTGGACAAAAAGAGTTCTTCAAACTGCCTGCCAAAACCACCTGATTGCCAACACAAGCACCGACACGATTTATATGGCTCAAATCTCACACTTCAAGATGTGCGTAAGTTACACAACAGTTTATATCCAAGAAAAATTGATTACAGATCAGGATAATTTAAACTTGAATATATAATAACAGAATCACGTAAACAAACCAGAGGAGAACGTAAACAAGATACCCAAGTTTGGCGTAGGTATCACATACCTATCCCACAACATGGTCAATCAAAACAAGTTCAAATCTGCCAAAAGGCATTTCTAGGTCCAGAGAGTTTGTAGGTCACCCTTTGAAACTGGCACATGTACCACAGAAAATTGTGGTGGTGATCATCGCTCACAAGAATATGAAGGGAAAAATAATTCAGTGAAAACATTAATTGAGTCTCTAGTGCCATTACATTCTCATTACTGCCGTAGTAGCCAGACTAATAAGCAGTATTAAGACAGTACATTAACAATTACAAAACTACATGCCTTTTACAAAAGTTCATGTTTCGAAGAGGCCCTGAAAGTAAAGTATGAATACTTCAGAAATATTTTTGTCCCGAATATAACTTAAGTTTTGAATCACCTGCAGTAGATGCCTGCTCAGAATGCTTGCAGTATAAGGAAAGATGTAAGTCAAATGTAAATGATAAACCTCTTGAAAATGAGTTTGAGCTTTATAAAAGCCGTTCCAACGTATTTTTCACACTTTATAAAAGAGATGTATAGAAAGCTATTACATTTACATTTGACTGCCAAAAAAACTTGGTGCTGCCAAAAATTCCTGATCAAGCCACATATTATTCACGTCAATTGTACCTGTATAATTTTACAGTGTGTGAAGGAACATCAAAAGACCCTCAGCCTGCATATACAAATTTTATTTACACTTTGTCAGAGGCAGACAGTTATAAAGGATTATCTGAAATTGCTTCTGTGGTTTACCATCGGTTAACCAACAGTGACTTAGGAGAATATGAAACTGTGTACTTGTTTGCGGATGGTTGTGGGGGGCAGAAAAAAAACACTATAATGATTGGTAAGCTGAAAAAGTGGTTGCACCTTAAGGTCTTTGAGACTGCTAAAACAATGTTGTTCATTAAAGTACTGGGGGCTAGTTGTATTCCATGTAATCTGTGAAAATGGACGACCGTCGTCTTGGCCGCTGAGAAGGTAAAACCATTACGCGATGCCCACAACCATAGATTGTTGACAGCTAATTGTATCTGACGTTCAGCCCTGTGGAGACTCGATGAACTGCAATAAATTGCATAGTCATCCACGAAAAGGCATAAACGAACAGGTAAGCGCACGTAGTCTACAATACCATTTATCGCAATAGCGAACAACATACAGCTTAAAATACTACCCTGAGGCACCCCATTTTCTTGAATAAATAATCAGATAAGGTGTTGTTTAACCTTACCCGGAAATGTCTATCTGACATAAAATTAGATATAAAAAAAGGGAGGTTCCCCCGGAACCCCTAAATAACAAGTTTTTTTAAATGCCGTACCGCCATGTGGTATCGTACGCCTTCTCCAAGTCAAAGGAAACTGCCAAAAGATGCTGTTTATGGAGTAAGGCTTCACGAACAGCAGTCTCTAGACGGAAAAGATTATCCACCGCGGATTGGTTACGGCAAAAGCCACATTGAATATTTGATAGAAGATTGCGGGATTCTAAATACCATATAAATCGTTTATTTATAATTTTTTCCCAATATTCGACATACACAACTAGTTTAAGTTATCGGTCTATAACTAGTTGGCTCTAATTTATCCTTGCCACTTTTATGAATTGGTATAACCGTTGCTTGCCTCCATAGTGATGGGAATTACCGAGTTTCCCAAATACTATTGTAAAAGTCCAAGAGAAAATGCCTGTCCGTCAGGGGGCTGCTGGCGCAAGATTTCGTAATGAATCTCGTTGGGACTGGGAGCTGTGCTGCCCGCCTGAGACAGAGCATATATCAGTTCATCTTTAGTAAAGGAGGAGTTATAATCCTTCCCCCAACTTCGACCAAAATCAATAGTATGGCGCTCGATGTTCCACTTATGCGCTGCAAACTCAATAGCACGCAGTGCTAGAGATTGCGAAGAACATTGAGCCCAATACATTGACGACCTCCATAGGGGAGGAAACAATCGAACCGTCAGACATGAGGGCAGCTATATTATAAATGGAATTTTTGCTACTACTTAATTTATGAATATTGTCCCAAACCTTAGTTGTGGGAGTGGAAATTTTAAGGGTAGAAATAAACTGTCTCCAAGAATTTCATCTGCTTTCTCGAATGATATGGCGAGCTCGAGCACGTAGAATCCAGAATGATTCTAGATTATCCAAAGTAAGACGCCGATGGAAGAGACGCAAGGCTCCTATACGGCCATAAATATCCAACATACACTCTTCATTCCACCAGGGAACAAGATGGTGGCGCGGATTTAGGGATGGATTCCTACACCACTATGATGACCGTCAAAGTAAAATGCCCAGACTTATCATCGACGTCAGGAGAAAGCGGTTGATCAAATACGGCGAGCTCGCGAAATTTATCCCAGTCGGCACGTTTAAGAACCCATTGTGGTACCCGTGCTATATCGGGAGGCTCTTAAAGTGGCGAAAGCAGAATGGGAAAATGATCGCTGCCACAAAGGTCCGAGTGAACCTCCCAAAGGAAGTGAGCAGCAATCCCGGGGCTACATAGAGCTAGGTCGATGGCAGAGGATACACCATTAAAGGTGGAGAAGTGTGTCTGGGTCCCGGTGTTCATTAACACCAGGTCACCCGAGACAAGAACATCCTCTACCATCCTCCCACGGGCATCTGTAAAATGATATCCCCACACCAGGTTAAGAGCGTTAAAATCACCCAAGATAATATAGGGGGCGGGAAGTTGTATAAAGAGGGCTTCTAGGCTCCTCTTTGAAACACGTTCACCTGTCGGGAGGTATATGCAGCATACTGTCATCTCCAAAGCAAGGGAGACTAGGACAGCGATCACTTGGAGATCAGAAACGATATTAATATTTGTGTGATATATATTGCTTCGTGCGAATATAGCCACATCTCCACTAGCCCGATCAAAGAAAGGCTTGTCGGTACGATACACATCGTACCCACGAAGCATCGGGTTGTTATTTGGGCGGAAGTGGGTCTCCTACAAACACAAGATGGAAGGATGCATAGAAGAAACCAGTTGTCTAATTTCCTCTACACGAGCATAGAAACTCCTACAATTCCATTTTAGTAGCGACATTTGATCAAATAAACAACATTAATCCGCGCAATCCCTAACACTATCTCTTAAAAACATAAATTGGTTTAAGACCTTTTTAGATCCTCTTGCGCTACCTATATCTCCTGGACCTCTCGCTTTATGAGAGGTTTTTTTTTTAATCCAAAAGAGACTTAGATGTTGGTTCCTTGCGTGAAGGTTTATTTATAGTCTTCGGCACCTTTTTTATTCAAATCGGCCGTCCCTCTCTGCGATTTCCTCAGAGCACTAGTGGGACGTACCTTGGAGTCCTCACCTGCCGCGTCACCAAACCTAACCTTTGGTGTCCCAGATGTGAGTACGGGCAGCGTTACAACATCCTTAATCAATGACTTTGCCCGAGGAGGGCTCGAGGGTTCGGGGATGTGCCCCGAGAAGGGACCTTCAGGGTATGGGTGGGGGAGGCGACCTCTGTGACAGTGTCATCTCTTTTAAAAATTCCGGCACCATCTCAGTTGGCACGTTATGACTACTATTGTCTCGAGTAGATACCAATGGCACAGCTCACGTAAATGATTTTGAAAGATTAACTTTCCCAACTGCCATTGCGCAGATAATCTTCTGGCTAACAATCTGACTATATGATGTTTGAAATATTGGAGCTTGACTCGATACATATTCTTTACGTGCCAGGGCATAAGGAAATCTTCTTTTAAGTTTGAATCTCCAGAATTTTTTTCTCTGCCTTCCTATTCGGACAGGCCCGAGACTAAGCAGAGTGCGGACCCTTGCAGTTAACGCAGAACTTAGAAGACTCACACGGTGTATCGTGAGCCTCCTGCCCACAAAATTACAGATTGGCTTGCCATGGCATCGAAACTTCGTATGCCCAAATTCCTGGCACTGAAAACAGCGCCGAGGGTTGGGAGCATAAGGCCAGTCCCTGAGCACGTGGGAGCCTGCTCGGACCTCCTTTATAAGGGTAGGAGTCACAAAGATTATAATATATGTATCCGTATTTTTCTCATTTATGTTCTTTTTAATGACGATGTGATAGATTTCGGTGACATGCTGAGGGGAAAGCTCCTCACATATATTCTCAATGCTCACGCATCGAGGTCATAGCAAGTGACCACTCCCTTGCAAACATTGGGGAACCTTTGGGGTTCAACCTTTACCTTCAACAGGGTTGAGTTGCTCAACGGTATTTCATTAATAGCCATTATACACTTTGATTGAACATGTCATTGTTTGGATCAAAATTGTGCCATCGCGCAGCTTTCAAATTGAAACATATGATTTTGCTTCACCATTTATCACTCTTTCGAGAATAAATGGGCTGACACGCTTAAGGTTTTCATCGTTTTCCAATCGAGACATTACTAGGAAGCGGGGCTGAGGCCTCAACACTTCCTGAATATTTAATATTCGGCTCAACGGCCTTTCTCGTTTTCGCTTCTTATCTGAATTACGGCCCAGTAGAGGGCCGAGTAGGGAGTTGTCAGCAGAATTAGACAGTACGGGCTAGCGAACAGTAAGGTGTCAGCTGTGACAATAGTTTCGGCCATGCCGTATTTAGGGACAACCCGCACAGTACTCGGATCGTAGACTCAGGGTGATCCAAGTTGGTTCTACCACATATGGCCCTGTTAACTGTCCCGACGAGAGGCTCTATACGACGCTATACATGACAACCTTCGCATAGAGCGTCGCCGAAAGAAAGGTCGTCCGCAGCAAGTGGGTGCAGGAAAGTGCCAATTTTACGTCCGGCCCCTCATGAACGCAACCGATCGTTTCTCAAAGTAGGGTACCCGGTTATTGTCATCCCTAAGGCCCTTCTACTAAGATATTACAACCAGCGTACTTTCATGAAGGAATTCAATTGCAGAGGTATCCAATTATTGTCCGAGTAGAGGCAGGTTAGTAGCAAGGTCGTCAACGGAGATGCCAAAGGCCTCTGTGTAGGATGAACGGCAGAGGGAAGGGAAGAAAGAAGTAAAGAAAGTAAAAGAAGGGAGAGAGAGAGAAGGAGACGAAGGAGAGAGAAAAAGAAGGAAGAAAAAAGGAGGTGAAAAGAAAGATATAAGGAAAATTTGTCCTACACGGAAGCCTCCCTTTTTAGTCGCTTCTTACGACAATCAGGGGTTACTGCGGGACCATTCTAAACCCCGTCCCTCAAAGGGGTGTAGTAACTTGGAGTGACCAACATTTTAACATTACATGCCAGGGTAATATTAATAAAATAAACTGTTAAAATGTAATATAACGTCAACATTAAAACATCTCTCAAGTTCAACAGTAGGTTGTGATTCATACTGTTCATACTGCTCTGATTATTTTTATTAAATTTTTGGTACAATTAATCTGTTTTAACAATGATACAGGCTTTTCATTTCCAGTTTATAAAACAACTATCTATGTTATTTATAACGAATACAACTAAATAAATATTTGATAATAAAACTTTAATGTACCATTATTATCTTGTATTTTCAATACACTCAATCAATTACCTCGTAGTAAATTGTCAAACAATACTATTAGTGCAAAGGGTATTGTGGTTATCCACTTCGGTGACCACCTGGTCTAACGTACTACCCTCGTAGTGGACTAGACTGCCGATGACGGGGAAACCGAGGCACGAATCTTGGTCGGGTGTACTGAGGTATTTCATAAAATGGTTTTCCACTCTCACTCCACGTAAATGTGGGTTCAATGCCTCTAAATATAACCTTACTAATCCCTAAAACAATTAGAGTAATAAATACATAAGTGTATAATCCCAACGGGTAGTAGGACGCGGTGCTAAAAAAAAAGAAGGTGGTTATATAGTGTGTTCCTAACTTCTAATATAATATATAGTAATGATCCACTAGAATACCACGACACGAATTAAAACATGGATTGAAAAAAAGCTCTCACTAATGGTTGGTCAGTCACAAATACATAAAGCCTTTATTGTTCCTGATCATATTTTAAAATATTTGAGCTCAAATAAAACATTGTTGTTGTCAGGGTAAATTTCAGATCCATCCAACAATAGGAGTGCTAAATTGTTTAAAACATTGAACTGAAATAAAACATTTGTTGTCATGGTAAATTTCAGATCCATCCAACAATAGGAGTGCTGAATGTTTAAAACATTTGAACTGAAATAAAACATTGTTGTTGTCAGGGTAATTTCAGATCCATCCAACAACTAGGGAAGTCTGAATGTTTAAAACATTTGAACTGAAATAAAACATTGTTGTTGTTCAGGGTAAATTTCAGATCCATCCAACAACTAGGAGTGCTGAATGTTTAAAACATTTGAACTGAAATAAAACATTGTTGTTGTCAGGGTAAATTTCAGATCCATCCAACAATAGGAGTGTGAATGTTTAAAACATTTGAACTGAAATAAAACATTGTTGTTGTCAGGGTAAATTTCAGATCCATCCAACAATAGGAGTGCTGAATGTTTAAAACATTTGAACTGAAATAAAACATTGTTGTTGTCAGGG
>JBCFYV010002255.1:33871442-33920055 GCA_039000515.1 Timema cristinae
AAAAAATGTCAATACTATAAAAACTCTAAAAATACTTGCGTTCCCTTCGGCCGTACCTTAAGTGCCCAATTTCGAACGCAGATCCTGTGGTTAAGTTTTTCCTTCCAGCATGTAAATATCTCTTTAATACACAAAGAGTAATGTTCACCTATTACAGATTTGTTTGTTTTATTTTTCACTTAATATTCCTCCATTCCATTTATCATACCCCCTTCCTATAGTCCCCCACCCGCCACCAAAAATTACCCGAAGTCAGTGCCACTGCATGTAATTGCAATGCCTAAAAGATAATTGTAGTTTGCCGACAAACTTTGTTTAGATTTTACTATTTTTATTTTGCCTATACAGCGTGAACATTGTCGATGTGAATGATGAGTCACCAGTGTTTGAACCCATTAATGGGTGTGTCACCATCACCGAGTTCCACGAGTTGCGGGAAGTGGTGACAGTAGTCAGGGCCACAGATGCTGACGATCCCAACACTCCAAATGGCCGGATACTGTTTTCCATTGTATCAGGAAATAAATTAGGTAGGACCTATTTTAAGCTAGTATAATAATCAGTTGATCCTTTATAAATGTTATATATTATATTATAGCACCGCCTTATACGTTCGGTTTAGCACTAATAATGTGTGGTGTCATTGGTTAGATACAGGATGGGGCTGAAACAATTAAATGATTATTATGATAATTAACACTTTTTATTATTATATATTATTTATATTATTATTTATTATTAGCACCGCATCTTACTACCCGTTCGGGTTATACGCACTTACGCTAATGTGTAATGGTAGGGTGATTGTGAGATGAAATGAAGGACCTACAGTTTAACGTGGAATCCGAACCATGGTGGAGGCCTGGCATTCCCCACATTCACAAGATGTCTTGTCAGAGGTGAAGGAAGGGTTTGGAAATCAGATAAATCTGTGCCGGGACCGAGGATTGAACCCCGGCCGCCAGCACAGAAGTCTGACACCTTACCCCTAGACCACCAGGTCACCCAACACTTTAATTGAAAAGTAAATATGCACCAGCTAAGTTAAAGCAAACTACATTACATACCACACTAGAGAGAGATAAACATCGAAGTTTTGACTATCGATGGTGGATGACCGATATTTTCTTTTGTAGATTCAAAGTTCAAATTGGGGTTGGACCTCGATAAAAAAACGTCGATGCAAAAAAAAAAAAAAAATTGTAACCAAAGGAAAAAAAAATGTATTTTTTATTGATTTTAAAACAATTTTAAAACACTTTCTCGCAATCTCAGAACGAATGAGATATTAATGTTTTCAATAAATGATGTTGAAGGTTCGATGTTTGCCGATAAATCATCGATATTTTTATCATTATCTAACGTATCAATATACAGTATGTATATAAAGAATGATAAATATGTATTTGTTTAGGTACATCATTGGATACATATAAAAAAACATCATTATGGTTTGAACTTTGAAACAAAAAATGTTTGTAGGTTTCACGAGTGTCACCCTACCTCTTTGAAAACGGTCTTCAACTACAGTTTAATGGGTTTAAAAGTAAAACTGTCGATTTTTGTTATATAAAATTGATGCTCTTAAATTAATAATCTTTCTAATCAATTTTATTGTTTTAGTAAGGACATAGATGTTTTTCATTCGATATCTTCCCTGCCAACAGGTTTTTTTATGTTAATTTAATAATATATTGTGCTTATCAAAGCAATCACTAAACAATATTCATATTCTCAGTTTAAGAGGTTCGATGTTTTTTAATTTAAAACATTGATGGTTCAGGGTTAGAATCATCGATGTTTAGAGACCGATGTTTATAAACAAACTAGGCCTACTTTCAATATGATGCCCAAGGTACTTGAATCAAAGTTTCGACACTTAATTATTACGTGTCCAATGGGGGAGCCTGGGTCCCTCTGCCATTTTTGTTCTTTCTGTCTTACATAAGTATTATTTTGAACCCCCCCTCACTCCCGCTCATCAGTAAAAATAAGAAAAGCTCGAGACCCCACTCCCCCTAAGGCATAGCGTACGTAATCCCTAGCGCCCTCACACTTTAATTATTTATGTTTCACTCTCTTTTCTATCTAGCTTCAAATTTTTCTCCTTTCCTCTGTGACTTATTTTTAACTTCTCTCTTTTCCTCTATCTATATATTTCTATGTTGTGCCATTTCTCTCTTTGTCTCTCTATATATCTCCCTTTCTCTTCCATATTATATCCGTTTGTCTTTCTCAATCTCACCCTATAACCACGTATTAATTTTACTCTGAAGTCCAAAAATCATAATAAAAAAAAAATCTACTAATTTTCCATTTTGTTTATGTAGGCTTATTTAAGCTGGAAAACTTGGACTACTCGAGTGCTCGTATTGATGCTGTACACTCCCTCAAAGGACTTTATGGAAACTACACCCTTGTGGTGCAGGCGCAGGATTTGGGGTCTCCACCCAATGTTGTCAGTATGGAGGTGAACATCTGTGTGACAGACTTCAATGACAACGCTCCTCACTTCATCAGCCCACCACACAATACCACTATAAGAGTGGCGGAGGTATACAACATCCATAAATACCATTACTACGTCATACCCCAAATTCATAGCTTCTTTACATCAGCCGTCGTATGGCGAAGATCAAGTCTATTATAGAGTTATGTATCCTAAATTCGTTTATTACTATCGCCACCTTCCTTTAATTTTCTTTCTTATTCTCTTTTCGAGTATCTTCCCATTTATCTTAGTAGAGTGGTACATCAGAATTATTCTCTTATAATTCGTACACCTCTTCCTGTCTCCTTTTTTAAACATTGGTACTATAATAAAATTACTTTCCTCAAATTTTCCGGTGACATGTTCTCCTGCCATAACACTCTTAGCACCCAGTAATAACCATTATAATTCTACTTTACTTGCAGTTCTTATGCTGTTTACATTTAGTTAATCCACACCTGGTGCTTTTTCTAGTTTCATCCTATTTAGTGCATCCTACACCTCTTTCCATGTGCGAATACTCCCTCTTCTTCTTCACTCACATCCCTTTCCTCTTCCGGGTTAAACATCTCAAAATATCCCCTCATAGTTCCTTTTCTTCTTCTCCCGTCTTAATATTTCTTCCTTTATCATCCATCATTATAACTTGTTTTTTTCTCTTCTCTTGTTTCTTACTTGACTATATATAACACCCCTTTACTTCCTTCCACATGCATTTCCAGCATATCATTAAATTTTGTTTATCTAATCCTTCCTGGCTTCCTGTATCATCTGCTTCACTCTTCACCTATTCTTCCAATAATCTTTCCTAATTCTTATTCTTAAAATTTCTTCTGAATGCTTTGTTCTTCACCTTCTGTTCTCTTCTGCACGGATTCCATGACCCTATTCACCTGGCACTTGATTTTAATGATGAGCTTCATTTTTTTCTGCGCGACAGTGTGGATGGAGTCATGTTTACTCCGTCTTTTACGTCAGGCAAGTCTTTTAAATTCTATCTAATTTTCACTCTTATAGAGTGGCTCAATAAGATATTATCTCAACAGGTGCATCCTCTCCAGACCATACTAATACTCATTTTAATTCCACTCCTATGGAGTGTCTCAGATGGATTTTGTCTCATTTTGAGATTTATGTTTAACATTCTAGTACAGATTTTAGAATTTGTTTGTGTTATTTTATATTAGTGCATTCGTCTGAAGATTTTGGCAGGTGAATTATTTAGTGTTATATAAGTTAGTGTTAGTAATAATAATATGTATAATAATAATAATAATATATAATAATAATAATAATAATAATAATAATAAACTGTTTTCTTCCCTCTGTCGTTCCAACAGGGTGTCTCCTTCCACTTCCTCTTATCACTTGTCATTCCACATACCCCCTCTGCAGCTCCCGCCAAACTTTCATTAAACCTCTCCCATTCCACCTCTACACTTTGCATTTCATCCTTGAGCATCTTTTTGCCTTTCTTCTTTACAATTCTCTTTCCTCTTCATTTTTAAGTCTCCAGAACCTTATTTCTTGTTTTCATACTCTATCATATATTCCCATCCCCCTATGTCTGCCAACAGCAATCTTTGTTCACAATCTAGAGACACACTTGGTATGGTATCACCTTAACGTTTACAGTTTCTTTTTCATTTCCTTGTCGATAAGGAAGTAGTGTTCCCCATTGCAACTATATCTAGTAATTGCTTTCCTTTTCTTCCAAACAAACTGTTCGCCACATTCAGTCCATTCCATACAAACAGTTCCAGTAGCCCTTTCTACCTTCCTCGTTTCTATTTCTCCATCCGTCATGTCTTAGCATTTCCTCAAAACCTTCTATCTCTTTACCCACTTGGGCATTAAGCTCTCCCATCACATTACCCACTGGTGGAGCCAAGGGGGGGCCAGAGTTGACCCCCACCCCCACCACCCCAGGGCCTCGCTACCCACCTATTCGTACACACCTCACAGAATGATGTTTTAGTTTGTTTAAGTTTTCACTTCCTCTCAGCAAATATCTACAAACTGTAAACATAGACCTCAGCTTAGCAGTTCGGTCTCCAATTAATGTGAAAATCTCACTTGAGAAAATGAGAGAGGAAATTGAAGTACATTTTTCTACCTTGTACCAAACTGTTGAAGGTATCTAAATGAACTAAGTGTTCATGTTGCAAAACCTCAAATTGTTGGTCACTAGAGTAACAAAACAAATGTTCCCACTCAGAGCCCAGAAGATTACTTTAGAATAGCGATTTTCATACCATTCTTGGATGAATTTATAACTTCTCTTAATGATAAGTTGATCACTCACAGAGACATAATGCATCCATTTAAATCACTTGTTTATCACAGTGAACCAAATGATGTGGTGATGTCAGAGGTAATAAAATATGTTCAGAAATTGGCTCAATTTTACGATCTTCCCGAGCCCAACAGTATTTAAGAGGAACTGACACTGTGGCGCAAGTTCATTACGTCATCCGATAAAAAGCCCCTAAATGCAATTGAAGCCCTTTATATGTAAAATGTGAATTTATTTCCTGTCATACAAGAACTTCTCATAATAATGGATACACTTCCCGCAACGACGTGCACAATTGAACGCTCTTTCTCGTCCCTAAAGCTGTTGAAATCATACCTGAGGAACTCCACAATGTGAAGAAAGACTTAATGGGCTTGCTTTCATGTACACACATTCAGAGGTGTAAGTTACGGAGGATGAAGTTCCCAATGAACTTTCTATGAAGTCAAGGAAAATTAACATAAGACTAAAGTGAATTATTCTGTGAGTTAAGAGTGAGTGCAGGTTTCTTATTTGAATGTTTAGATTTTAGCTCATAAAATTATTTATATTTTATTATTTTATAATAATATATTTTATATTTAATCAAAATTTGTTTACAAGCAGCTTGTTCATAAAAACTTAATAGTTATAATTATTACAGAAAATTGACCATTTTTAGAAATTCTAAATTATTTTGAATATTATTGTATTTATTTTGATGCATTTACATTTTGCAGTACTTAAATGTTCAAAATTTTCCGTGGGAAAAACCAATGGAACATAGCTTAATTGGTCAGTGAAACTACCCCCCTCCTCCCCCTCCTACACACAAACGAATCCTGGCTGTGCCAGTGACTTTACCTTTCCTTTCCCAAGTAGCTTTCTAATTCTTCCTCAAATGTTTTCTTTCTATCAAGGGACATCCAAAGTGTGGTTTATTGCTTGAATGGGATCTATAAAATAACTTTTTCTTTAAATTTATAAATTACATCATGATCCGGGAATGAAACCCGGGACCTTTGACTTTGTACGCCAGTGCTCTTACCAGCGAAATATCCAGGCTAGAATGATTATTTAACTCATCATGATAAGAGAATTTGTACAATTGTCATTGACAGCAAAAAAACCCTCCCGATTCGAAGTTCGCTGCGTTATCTGATAGCTCGTGATCTTAATTGATTGCTCAAATGTAACTGACGATTTCCACACATCCACCACATACTGTTCCTTCAAATATGAGTGAATAATGACCTTGGGCGTGGGAAGACTTCTGGATAGCTCAGTGGTAAGAGCATTGCCGTACAACGCCAAAAGTCCCGGGTCCGATTTCCATGTCCAGGTGTAATTTTTAAATTTAATTAATAGCTTTGCTATTTAATCAATTATAAATAAACTATTTGTTACATATATATGTGAATCAGATTGATATATTTATGTATATACAGCAGTTATAATATATATAAAATAAAAATATATAAATATGTATATACATGTGACAGTTATAATATATATAAAAATAAAAATATATAAATATATATATAAATATGTAAATATAAAATATATATAAATATATAAATAAATATAATATATAAATATAAATATATAAATAAATATATAAATAATATAATATATAAATAATATATATATAATATATAATAACATATATAAATATATATATTTATATATATATATATATTTATGTATATACAGTGTGACAGTTATAATATATATAAATAAATATATATATATATAATATTTGCTCACGTTTGGTAGTCCTATAATCTTGTTTTTACTAGGGTATCTTAATTATAAATATACAAGCAAACAATACTTGGATAAAATTGTTTTCATTTGAGTTGCATTTTGAATACCTAATAATTATAAAAAATAAAATAATTACTCTTGCTACTATTATCTCTTGATGTATCTTTAAGGTGCTGAGTACATTATCTCAAGAAATAAATTATAGGTGAATAAAAAAGTATAGGCAGTTACATGGTTTCATTCCTCTCATTCATGATAATCTGGATTGCCGGAGACGGGGAGATCAGGGCTCGAATCCGTTATGATGGTTTACCACTTTGCCTCCATGCTAATGTGGTCACATTTCCTTATAAATTATATCTCTCTCATCCTTATCTCACTAACTTAATTAATGTATGCACATGACTCAAACGTATTTTAGTAAAACGCTGTTTGAAACCCCATTCAGTAAAAAACAATGAAATTCAAAATAAAGTAACATTGTTTCTGAAATCTTGAAATCCAAACTTTACCGATTTTTATAGTGATATAAATCTTAAATTAATGATTATTGTTTTTAGTTAATTGTCCTACTTAAGATGATAAATAGTTGCTTGCTGGTTACTGAAGAGAGTTTTGAAAATGTTAATGTGTGCCCCCAGAATGCTACATTAGGCAGTACAATTATCCAAGTGCATGCACAGATGAAGACATTGGCTTGAACGGCGCAGTGAGGTACCGACTCAAACAAGACTTGATGGGCAATTGGAGAACTTTTTCTGTGGATTCGGAATCGGGGATCATAGTGTTAAAACAACCCTAGATAGGGAAAAACAAAAAATCTATGAGGTAAGTTTCACATTGATAAGTTTACTGGATTTATGTTATTTATTAGATAACCATGAATATTAGCTGTCAGAAACTAGTATTATTATAAACCATTAAAAAGTTAAAACAGGTTGTTGAATCATCTGAGAGTAAAAGTGCAATTTTATACTTTTTCCTGAATGTGTAAAACCATTTAGTGGTAGAGATTTGCTTAGTAAACAAACTTGGTCCACAAAAAGTAAATTTCTTATAATGAGGCTCGGCCTGAAAATCCTGTAATTTTTGTGGCCAAAACTTTGTCACAAAGAAGAATGTCTAAGCAGTTATTATAAAATCAAATCTTGTTGTAGAATGTTTTCAAAGTTTGCACTCAAGTTTTGAGTTTCATAAACCAAGTTTTTCCCCCAACAGATTCGCGTGGAGGCATACGACCTTGGCATCCCGACCCCTCTATCATCTGATCTTGACCTCACGGTTTATGTGAGGAATATTAACGACTATGAGCCACAATTTCTGGTTGATGAAATGGTCATTAAATTCACAGGTATTCCAAAGATGGTTTTAATTAATTAATAATGATAGCTCGTGTATTTGAGCATATGAGACGCAAGAACAATCAATATTTTGGTTAAAATTTAAACAGAGTTCACCGGCATGTAATGTTACTTAATTTAATAAAGTATACTAGTGACCTGGTGTTGGGAGTGGTACTCTGCAACGACCTAAGTTATGAAAATTGCTCCAACTTTTACTAAACATTATAAAAAAAACATAATGTTTTAAAGGAATCGAGTAGGCAGTAATAGATTTTCAGCAAGCGCAATAACCTTCTGCCTTCTCGCAAGTCACCTAATTTGAGAGCCACCCGTACACACACACACAACTGAGCCATAAAGGTTCTAAATAAATTTGGTTGTTTCCCTCGTGGGCATGACCCAGGGGAATATTTCTCACGGTACAAGGGACACTTGTTGGCCCATGTTTTATGAGGTGAATGATTTTTTATATAGGCTTGCAATCGGGGATAGGAGCTCTTCAGTGGTTTCTATTTGGCGTTCAATTCTGGTCAGTCACGAAGTAACAAACATAAATAAATAACGTTGGCAGAAACAAATAGTTATACATATACTAAACCTCAATAAAATAAAAACATGACACCAAACATAACATAAATAAAGTAAACATTAGTAAAATAAAGCAAATCAATAAACAAAATTGGTAAAAATAGGAAATTATATTGTGATCCTCCTCAGACATGGAATTCTCATGATAAGGGACAGTAGTTGACGCCTCTCTTATGACCGGTAGATAGAGTCTCCTGCAAACTTGGTGGCGGAATAGATATTGTTTATAGATGTGAGAGATCAGCTGGGGAGTGATGACCATCATGCACCTCTCAAAAGGTGCCGGTTGGTAGTACCTACTATATAGCTCCGGTGGTCTCAGTTTGATCTCTACATATTCTTGCTGACCCTCTGATGTTCTCGGTGCTACTCGAGGAATTCTTCATAGAAAGCACTTAATATCCTCTGCTGTCCTCTTACTGGTCTTCTGCGGCCGACCAAGTACCTGAAGGACTCCCGGCGCTTGAGTTTTGTCGGTGTGATACTCAACAGGCCACCGACAAGTAATCCTACTAGAAAACTGTGTTTCATTTTTTGTTTGCTGCCCGCTGGACTTCAGCTTTCCAGCGAGCACGGAGGAATACCCCGTTAGAAGAAGTTCACGACTCCTTGAATTGGGAGCCTACTTATTTGATTCCAACAAACCACCGATGAGTAACCCCCCTGAGATAATTGCGTTTCCCTTTTCGTTTGCTGCCCGCTGGACTTCAATTTTTCAACGGGCACCGGAGTCTTGTTGTATAGTAGTGTTCTCGAGATGTCATGAGGGTTTCAGACGTAAAATTGGCACTTTATGTTTGTACTGGAGCAATATTTTATTTATTTTCATCCAAAATAAGTTTTGGCATAAAAAAAATGCAAAAACAATGGCTTATTCTCACGTCCCCCTTCCATTCCACCTTAAGTCTTCAAATTGAAAATGTGAATCTATTATTCTTTTAATGTCCAATACTATTTTTTTTTTTTTTTAGGGTTTATAAGCCCGTCGACACAATGAGGTCATTAGGACCTTACACAATATAAAGATAGTAAAATCCTCTTAGGGGAGAGACATAATAGCAAATTCACTTGTCAAGAATCGGCAGGTGAAAAAACAAGATAAAACAAAAACATACACATGTATATTAAAATTTGTATACATTGTAAAAATAAATCTCAATATGAGATACCCATTTGAACACTCCATAGGAGTGCTCAAATGGACTATTAGTACAAATTGAGTGATACACCTGCTAAAAAAAACTACAGGTGTATACACTACATTAAAAGTCCAGAATAAACATTTAAAGTTAAAAATATAAAATGTTATTAAAGACAAAACAAACATGTTAAAATATAAAATGTTATAAAGACAGAACATACATATTAAAGTATACTAAAAGTATTTAAAAGTCTAAACAGCATATTAAAGTACACTAAAAATGTTTAAAAATTCTCAATATGAGCATAAACCAAATGAACCACTTTATGAAAGTGACTAAAATGACATTTGAAATAGTCACCTGGCGTATAACATGGAGTAAACAAATAATTTCATCAACGCTGTCACGCAATAAAAATCGTAGGTCACCTTTAAAATCAAGAGCCAGGCGAATAGGGGCATATTTGTGACACTGAACCAAAATGTGGCACACACTGAGGAGAGCATCGTAAAGCTCACACACTGTAGGTGGATATCCTTTTAATAAAATACCATAAAACAGGAATGTATGCCCGACGCGGACTCTTGTCACGATGACCTCCATTCTAGACTTTCGTATAGAAGAGGGCAACCGCGACACACCATACCTGATCGACCACAGCTTGTTATGAGCAGGGGTCGAGACCCACTGCTTGTGCCAGGTGCGAAAGACCCCACGCCAAACATAGCACATTAAATCTTAAAACATAACATCCAAACTCACCTCAGGAGGGCGATGAACCCCCTCCTTGATTGCTAGGTCCACCAGTTCATTTCATTAGAGACCAGCGTGACCAGGAATCCAGCAGAAGGAGAACCGGGTGATTAATAAATCGATTTTTAAAATTTACTCGTGTATCATCTGCACGAATGGATTCCAGGAGTACAAAGTGGAAAATGCCAACAGAGCACTTATGGGATCCGTGCAAATGAGAACAGAACTGTGACAGCTAAGATACACAAACACAAAGATTTAAAAATGGCGTATAGTTCCGCCGTAAACACTGGATTCACCAGGTAGACAGAATTTAAAATTGGATCCTTCCACAACAAACGCACATCCCACGGAGGCTCCAGATTTAGAGCCATCAGTGTGGATGCGCTTAAAACCCTGAAAGCGAGTGGAGAGGAGCTCATTTAAGGTCCTCTCATATATAATAAGCGGAGTGGTAACATCAGGGAACTTGGCAAGATCAAAGTGGCATTGAGGCAGGCGTATCTTCCAGGGAGAAACTCGACCTGGAGATGTGGCGATACCCTTCCCGGCAGGACTTTCTCACACGGGTCGAAGACCGATAACATCCGAATCCCAACCGACCTTGTACTACGCCATTTGGTTTAATACAAGACACGATTTGGAAGATGGAACACAGGGCGGTAGGAATCATGCTCTAGCATGCAATGTAGTTTTGACACATAAGATGCCAGAAAATAGGACCGACGGGAAGAAAGAGGGGGCTCACCGGTGTCGGGACAGATTCTGACGACCGTACTGGTACGAAAAGCACCAGTAGCCAGTCGAATGCCAGAGTGGTGGACACTATCTATCATCTTTAACGCCAAAGGTCTAGCTGAGCCATAAACAAAACTGCCATAATCAAGTTTTGAACTTAACAAAGCCTTATATAGGCACATCAAGGTTTCCCTATCAGCACCCCAAGAGCGACCACTAACCAACTTATGCAAATTCAGTGCTTTGACACATCTCGCTTTCAAGTCTTTGATATGGGGAGTCCAAGTGAGTTTAAAATCAAATAAAAGTCCCTGGAACCTTACGGTTTCTGAGACTGGTAAAACAACGTGGATCATTAAAATATTGGGAGCCTGACTGTATTCTGCGTAATCTCTGGAAGTGGACGACTGTCGTCTTGGCTGCGGAGAAGCGAAAGCCATTACTCGATGCCCACATCCATAGATTGTTTACAGCGAGTTGTATCTGTCGTTCATCCTTGTGAACACTCGGTGGACTGCAATAAATGGCTTAGTCATCCACAAAAAGGCAAGAACCGGCAGGTAAGCACACGTTATCGACAATGCTATTTATCGCAATGGGGAGCCATGTATAACTCAAAGTATTGCCCTGAGGTAACCCATTTCCTTGAATAAAATCATCAGACAAGGTGTTGTTTAACCTTACCCGGAAGTGTATATTTGACATAAAATTATCTATAAAAACAGGGAGGTTCCCTTGGAATCCTAAATTAAAAAGGGTCTTTAAAATTCCGTACCACCAGGTGGTGTCGTACGCCTTCTCCAGATCAAAGAAGACAACAAAGAGGTGTTGTTTATGGAGGAAGGCTTCACGAACCACTGTCTCAAGGCGAACAAGATGATCCGCCATGGATCGGTTATGGCTGAAACCACATTGAACATTGGATAGTAAATTGCGGGATTCTAAATACCATATAAATCGTTTAATTATATATTTTTTTCAATATTCTGCATACACAACTAGTTAAGGCTACCGGTCTATAACTAGTTGTCTTTAATTTATCCTTGCCACTTTTATATATAGGGATAACGATTTCCTGCCGCCATAGTGATGGGAACTGATGAGATTCCCAAACACTATTTTAAAGATCCAACAGAAATGACTGTCCAGCAATTGGCGCAACATTTCGTAGTGAATGTTGTTATGACCAATACTAAACGTACACTCAGTTTACCCTGAAAGGTAGGAGTCTTACCTTGACATATTACAGTGTTTCTTTATCTTACAGGCTACATCTTAGTGGAACCAAGTGAGGTAAGCTCGCTACCTTTCAAGCTAAACGAAGAGAACTCAAAGTATTGCCCTGAGGTAACCCATTTCCTTGAATAAAATCATCAGACAAGGTGTTGTTTAACCTTACCCGGAAGTGTATATTTGACATAAAATTATCTATAAAAACAGGGAGGTTCCCTTGGAATCCTAAATTAAAAAGGGTCTTTAAAATTCCGTACCACCAGGTGGTGTCGTACGCCTTCTCCAGATCAAAGAAGACAACAAAGAGGTGTTGTTTATGGAGGAAGGCTTCACGAACCACTGTCTCAAGGCGAACAAGATGATCCGCCATGGATCGGTTATGGCTGAAACCACATTGAACATTGGATAGTAAATTGCGGGATTCTAAATACCATATAAATCGTTTAATTATATATTTTTTTCAATATTCTGCATACACAACTAGTTAAGGCTACCGGTCTATAACTAGTTGTCTTTAATTTATCCTTGCCACTTTTATATATAGGGATAACGATTTCCTGCCGCCATAGTGATGGGAACTGATGAGATTCCCAAACACTATTTTAAAGATCCAACAGAAATGACTGTCCAGCAATTGGCGCAACATTTCGTAGTGAATGTTGTTATGACCAATACTAAACGTACACTCAGTTTACCCTGAAAGGTAGGAGTCTTACCTTGACATATTACAGTGTTTCTTTATCTTACAGGCTACATCTTAGTGGAACCAAGTGAGGTAAGCTCGCTACCTTTCAAGCTAAACGAAGAGGACATTTGCCGAAAAAGGTTTCAAGACTATGAGGAGAAAATTGTCACAATGAGTACTAGTCAACAAAAGTGATTCCAAGAACAACGATGCTCATTACCCACCAATATTACTTATATTTTTATTAGGACAAATAGTTGTCCTCAGCATTAAATTAATTGTATATGTTATTTGTCAAAAACATTTGTATGGAGGGGAAAAAGTTAAAATAATGGTTCAGGCCAATAAAAAGACAGGATTATCTATAATGGGATTCTGATAATAGGAACCTTATCTGCAATCTAACTGGGTATGCAAGAAGGTTATTTCTATTTGTATCCTATTGTAGGAGACCATAATTGTGAAGGTGTTTAAAATGCAAACAGAGATCCATCCTTCCAAAAAAACTATTTTCTCAAGTGTGTTATTGACAAAGTTAAAAAAAAAACAATATTTGTAAATATATTCGCTCCTTCAATGAACCTTATGTCGTTTTTCATAATGGATATGAGGATAGGGGGCGGCCCACGGGGCAAATATAAATGAGTATTGATGTTATTTTTTAACAGTGATTCTAGTCTACAGAAACGTAATATTAAATGTGAGGGTGTTTGAACTATACTAACTGAAGACTCAAGAAGCATGGATACCATCATGTCAGTACCACGCGGGCTAATTAACGTGTCTTAAGTTTGATACTCACGTGACAAAATGTTCTCTGTCGCAAACGACGCCCGGGACCCATGACCGTTCATGGGGTGTGAACCACGTCTATACAGTTCGCTGGATCTTAAAGCGAGATAACTAAATCAATAGTAAACTTGAAGGATGTAGGTTTCTCCTTAATTGTTATGTCCTCTTGACCAAATTACTAGGAGCACATCCTTCAAATAGGGATGATTGGTAGCTCTTCACTCTAAAGGAGGCTTGGTCAGCATTGAACAGCATTCGATATTGTGTGTGAAATCCATTACTTGACTTACTGACAATCTAGTTCAGTAAGACTTCATCAATTACATATGAGAGAATATATGCAATTAGCTAGAGAGCATTACACTATTTGAATTTTTTTAATATAATCTTTAATTTTTTAGGAGGGTGTGCACTTTAAAGCACTCTAGACATCTCACCACCGACAGGGATAAGTATGTACCTTAAAAAAAATTGTATTGACACATATGAATATGCTCATTTGAATTTGGTTTTTGTTAAAATGATGGTCTTACTACATAAGTTGTCCTTTTGCAGAACACATGCCAACAGGAATGGAGCGAAGGAAAATAGTGGATACAGTGGACAGAGATGAGGTGGATGAACTGGATGATCCTCCCACACCAGTGTGCTACTTTATAGTGGGAGGCAATGAAGGGGACTTTTTCACCATCGAGCCTCTCAGACATGAGGTTATGGTCAGTATTATAGAGAGCACAATTTTAGTGTACATACGATGGTTCCCCACTGGGTACCTTATCATGAGTATATTTTACAAAATACCTGAAAATATATGTTAAATTATCTCTTTCATTTTAATCATGGAAAATAACTTCGCTTTCTAAATTATATGTTGTATTGAGTGCTATTCTTAGGGTATTTTTACTCTTCAAGACTGTTTATGATGTTATTGAATTATTATGAAACTTTTAATTTTTTAAGTTTACCAGTTAAAAAAATAGCTGATAGAATAAAATGTACCCTTCGTTTACCCTGAAAGATAACACGCTTACCTTGTATGGTTCTACTATGGCGTAGCTTATTGGGTAGAGCTGTGGTGTAGTCCATCAAGGTAATCTTACTATCTTCCAAGGTAAACAAAGTGTACACTATCCGACTTTAAGGAATTTATTATTTCAGTATCCATGAATTAGACAAAAGTCAAGGTAGTCACCTAGCCCATATTTGTTCCCATTTCATCATATATTTCATTTGTGGAGGGGGGGAGAGAGGTAAACGGATCTTGCATGGTTTAAATTGGCTAACGTGGGCCTTTATTTAAGTATGTCAGTTTTTGTGACTATCAGGTACTTGCTTACTATAATACCCTCCCCCCCCACACACACACACATTTTCTATGTAACGTGTGTAGTTCTATTATGTAAATGACGTATGCTGATTTCACAATCTTAGCTTATAGGTGGTTAGGCAGAACAAAATCACGTTTATAATCTAATAGAAAATACTTCCAGGAGTCTCAAATATCTTGTCGTACCCACCAACTTACCCTTCCGATTAAATATCGGGCAGTACTTAAATTTATTCAGTATTTGCTTATTTGCAGTGTAGCTTATTCTTTCTAAGAAGTCTATGGGGTTTGAATTAACTTAGAAGAGGATGATTCACTTCCTCACTAAACCCAAAACAAGCTAAAAACAGATTATATTGTGATACTTTGGTCAAGAGATAAACGAGGAGGGTGGAAGGCTGTTAGAGTTATGTGCAAGAAATAAAATGAAAACGGTAAACATCGGGTATAAGAGGAAAATAGAAAACCATAATATCACTAGACACAATGGAGATGGGGAGCAAAAGTCATGATAGACTAATTTCTCATGAATGAAGAAATGAAAAGGCAGACTGTAAAAGTCAAGGTAATACCAAGTATGTCTTTAGATAGTAACCACAGGTTGTTGGTGGCAATATAAAGGAATGGGAATGTAGGAGAAAAGTAGTAAGACAAGAAAGAAGAATAAGGGTGTGGAGGCTAAAATGAAGAGAGAGAGCTGTACACAAGAAAGTCAAGAAGCTTAATACCCGAGGATGAGATGCAAAGTGTAGAGGTTGAATGGAAAAGGCTTAAGAACATTTTGGTTGGAGCTGCAGACGGGTATGTGGGAGGTCAGGTAATAAAAAAAAAGTGTAAGGAGACACCCTGGGATAACGACAGGGGGAAGGAAGCAGTTGAGGAGAAAAATAAGCATTCAGAAGGAGTTTTAAGAGTAGGAATGAGGAAACAAAGAAAGAATATAGGGAAAAGTAAAGAGCAAAGCGAGTTATACGGGAATCCAAAAGGATTCAATGCAAAAATCGACAAAAATACTGGAACGGGACGTGAAATGAGGTAAGACGGTGTTATATAGCCAAGTAAAAAATAGGGGAGAAAAAAAGACAAGAAGTTAAGAGTAATGAATGAAGAAGGAAAAATGTTGAAGATAAGAAAGAAATAAAATGAACCATAGATGCAATATTTTGAGATGATGTTCAACCCAGGAAAAGCACCGGGTATGGATGAACTGACGGTGGAAGTTATAAGAGCAGCATCTGAAGTAGGTATACAAGGGTTATTCAAGGTACTGAGAGTGATTTGGGAGGAGAACAAGGTACCGAAAGATTTGAAAAAGATAGTTATAATACTTATTTTCAATAAAGAAGACAGGAAGAGTTATACAAATTATAGGGGGATGACGGTGATGTGCCACTGTACGAAATATATTAGAAGATACTGGAAAACAGAATAAGAAATAAAGTGAAAGGAAGGTGGAGAGAGGAACAGCACGAATTTAGGGAACAGAGGTTTATAATAGACTTAAATTTTGCCATACGGCAGCTGAAGGAAATAAGATATAAATTTGGGAAAGACTAGGAAATGGTATTTATGGATGTTGAGAAGGAATATGATAAAGTGGATCTAAATAAATAAGAGGCTGAAGTGGAAAGAGGATTTGTAATGGGAGGGAGTGAAAAGACATATGAGGATAACAGGAGTTGTGTTAAGATGGAAAGTGGGAGGATGGAGTGGTTCCAAATAAAAAATGAAGTGAAGCACTGGAGTACCCTTTCCTAATTATTATTTGTAATGGTAATGGAAATTGTTATGAACAAAATGATAGGAAAACTCTGGGAGGAGAGAATGAAAGCCATGATGTTTGCTGATCGACTTGATGGTATGGGGGGGGGGGGGGGGGGGGAGAGAAAAGAGGAAGTATAAGAACATCTACAATAATGGAATGAGAAAGTGAAAGAGTGTGGAATGAAATTTAGCAAGGCAAGGTGTAAAGGGATGGTAATGACAAGGAAGAGATAAGGCCTAGTTATGGTATAAAGTTGGATGGAGTAGAACTGAGAAAAGTGCAGAAAGTAAAATACCTTGGAAGCGTGATTGAGGTGAAAGTAGAGCGGATGTATTGATAAGAGAAGTGCTCTTGAAGTGTAAGGAAGTGTTGTACAGGAGGTAATTTATATCCATTGTCACATATGCAGCAGAAACATGGACATTGAATGTAAGAGAGACTATAAAAGTGGAGGCCATGGAATTAAGTTTTTAGGAGCATGTTAGCTAACACGATGAGAAATAAGATTAAGAATTAAGTTAACCAGAAAAGAGTGGGGGTACAGGGAATATATGAGATAGTAGAGGAAGCAAGACTGAGATTGTATGGGCATGTAATGAGGATGGAAAACGGGAGGATGCCATAGAATATAAATGGTTGGAAATGAGTATGTAGGAAAAAGACCGCAAGGGAGGCCTAGAAAGAGATGGGAGGAGCAGATATAAGAAAAGTGTTCAAGTGAGAAGAAAAGAATGGATGAAATTAAATAAGGAAGAGTGGTGGAAGGATTGAGGAAGATGGACGCATTTTACTAAACTGACCCGGCCACAGGCTAGAAAAAGTTGATGATGATGATGAGTCCTACTTATCCGTTAAGTTGGTTTCGAAACTAACTTCCTCTTGCGCTGTCTCATAAGTGATGTACACGTAACAAATATTGTTGAGTGTTTGGATCCCAATATACTACTAATACTTCAACCAAGATACATGCATATTAACAATGAAATTATAAACCTACAATGACTTTCTTACTGCATTTTAAATTAAACTATTACCGGGAGCAATTATTCGTCACCTAGACAATAGTTGCAGCTAAGCGTTACCCCTTCATAAAACCCAACAATGGAAATATCTAGTAAATGTTTACGTACCTTAATTTTAGATATTCGACTAGATGAGAAATTCTTGTAAAAGGCCGCCATCATTCTAAGTTCCACAGATATTGTTTATACGAGCTCGTCTGACTCGAGGAATTATTTTTTATCGTTTTATACTTGTCATATGCTTATTATAATAAAGAGTCAGGGTCTTAATATTGTGAAATTTATTTTTTAGTAATAACATTAACTTAAATATTCAATCATTTGATATTACTATGTGTTCAGGAAGCTTCGTACAAGATCGGGATTTGATTTATTTAGCCTAAAATTTATGCAGGTAGCTAGATGTAGAATGATGTCTAGGATAATGTAATTAATGTTGTCCTAGGGTCAGTTTTGTTGAAATTGAGTATTTGTTTGTCGACAATATATCTCTTCTTAGTGAGTGAATAAATTAGATTTTGAGTTATTATTTTAAGATTATTTAAAGAAACTTTCGGAATTTACAGAGCAAAATGAATAATTTAGTTTTAGTTTTAAAAATATCTAATATATTCTGATTGGACTCCACTCCACTCCTAAGTATTCTCATCCTTTTTGAACCATGTATCTTCATAAGTACCTTGTTTTCGAACACCCTAAAGTTATTTTCGTCATGTAAGGGTACAAGATCATGTTTCTCACCCATAGAAAACAACCGGTAAAGTTAATGTTTTGTATATTCTGAGCTTTACATTCCTTGAAATCAGGCGAATTGTCAACGACTTACTGATCGAATAGTAGCATGCATTTACTGACTGTATATTTTACTAATTTCCTCTCTAATATCATTATTACTAGTTAAAATTGTTTCTATATATTTAAATTCATCGATCATGTCAAAATATATGTTGTTTGAAGTATTCTATAAATTCTCGTCCGCAATCTGTTTTTTTCCCTCCGATCGTATAGTTAGTATTTACACCGTTTACTTCTAAACCTATTTCGTTACTAGCCTATAGTAAAATGACCGCATTTCTTACAACTTCCTTACTATTACCTAAAAAAGCTAAATCATCCACGTATCCAAGTAACGTTTAATGTAATTCCTTCCCTACTCTCCTGCATTACCCTAATAGCAATAATCTAAGGTTAGATTAAAAGGTAATGGGGAGAGTGCATTTCCTTGTTTAAAAACATTATTTATTTCTTAATTATTTGAGAAATGTTGGCAAAAACACTTGGGAACAGTTGTCATATAATTGGCTAAGGTAAGCGTAGCCATGCTGAGAAAAATCACATAGTTTTCAATTATTAACACTAATTTTATAAACAGTGATCTGTGCTCCATAAAGCAGTCAGATATGTTACGCCCCGGAACCATACTATGTTACCAATAGTTCCCCCTCGTGACGGGCTAACTTTTTACCCACACAGACCCACTTATTTTATTTATTTTTGTTTAAGATGAAAATATTTATAAATATAAAATATTAACATATAAACTACAGTAGGCCCATGGCTTCTTTGGTGCTGACTGACAGCTCACAGCTGACTTCTGACAGTCAACATTTAAGTATAGTACCTAAATTTTGACCATCAGAAGTGACAGCTGCTAAACACATGTTTTTGCAGATCATATGGCTCGGCGTAGGGATACATAATTTGGTCTGGTACTTTTCAAAGCTATTAGCTGTCAGCTGAGAGCTGTCAGTCAGCACCAAAGAAGCCATGGGGCTACTGTAAACCAATGGGATGTGTTCATTGGCATTAAAAATTTAACCACCTTGATACCTTAGCTACTTTTGAAAGCATTTCTTTAATTATTACATTAATTTATAAATGTAATATCTATTAACAAGTAGATTTTTGGAGCTACCTTTAAAAAAATTACTGTAAATAATATATCAAAAATACTTTTCAGAGCTAGGGATACACTTCAAAGAACATCTGAACGATATCTCTTGATACGCTGTAGCATTAAAGTGAAAGTGGAATATTTATCAAGCTCAGCCAACTATATTTTTGTTAAAAAAAAAAGACACACGCCTTGGTGGCGTAGTTGGTTAAGGCGCTTGTCGTGTTTAGCTCGACTGCTGAGGACGGGGAGATCGAGGTTCGAATCTCGGTCGGGTGAACTGGGGGTGGTTTTTCCTAAATGGTTTTCCACTCTACCTCCACGCAAATGCGGGTTCACTTCCTCTAATTAAACCTTCCCAATCCTAATCCATTAACGTAATTAGTACTTAAAGCGTATAACCCGAACGGGTAGTAAGACGCGGTGCTAAATATTATTATTATTATTATTATTATTATTATTATTAAAAAAAGACAAAATTTGGCATAGTGATGACATAATTTCAAGGCAATGACAAATTATCTGACTAATATTGTAACCTTGAAAATATCTTGTAACAGTTTAATAATATATACAGAATGTTCAGAAACTCATAGCCCAAACTGCACATAGAGCTTGTTTGAACCAAAAGTAATACAAAATCCCTCTACGCTTACAACTGGAAACCTATGCTAATACCATTAAATTGTGTTAAAAGTTTCGGCGTATAGCGGCGGGATAGCAAAGCTGTTCATGTATGTGTGTACAAGTTGCATAGGCGTTAGGCACATGCATGCACATGTAATATGGCAAGCATCTTCTGTGATGTTGATAATATGATGTTATACCCATCCTACTCTATTTTCCATTTCCAGGTTGCTAAGGAGCTTGATCGAGAAGCCTCAAAGCAACATTTGATCTTGATTAAGGCAACAGAGGACTGCATCCATTCTCCAGCAAACCAAAACTTTTTTGATCCTACTGATGACACATATCTGAAAGTTATAGTAGAAGTGGAGGATATAAACGATAATGCACCCCACTTTGTTAAGAAAGTTTTCACAGGGGGCGTCACTACAGAAGCAGATTTTGGCAAGGAGTTCATGCAAATAAAGGTAAATACTATTATTGTTTATATTTTTATTTTGATAAGGGTGACCTGGTGGTCTAGGGGTAAGGTGTCGGACTTCTGTGCTGGGGTTCGGGGTTCAATCCTAGGTCCCGGCACAAATTTATCTTATTACCAAACCCTTCCTTCACCTCTGACAAGACATCTTGTGAATGTGGGGAATACCAGGTCTCCACCGTGGTTCGGATTCCACGTTAAACTATAGGTCGTCCATTTCATCTCACAATCACCCTACCATTACACATTAGCGTAAGTGCGTACAACCCGAACGGGTAGTAAGACGCGGTGCTAATAATAATAATTTAGATAAGTTTTAAGTAACATATATATTACCACTGGGAAAATAACCTGACCTGTATTAACTAGTTCCAGTCCCATGCACTTAACATTGGTAGGTAATACAGCTCGAGCCAGACGATGCACCTTTTGGGATATTCTGTATTCTACTTTAAAATACATCAGTGAGACCAGTGAAACGGTATTAATGCTAATTTGTTTTTAACATAAAATTTGAAAACTTAATAATTTTGTTAAAGTTTTTAAAGTTGTGTATATATAAGTTTTTATGCGTTCATCCTTTTACCAAGTAATACAAAGTGATGGATGTCCTTTGTTCACGCTACTTCAAAAGAGTTTCAAAATAATTATAAGAGCAATCTATTGTTTAAAAAAAAATCCGGATGTTTTCACAGACTTATCTTTCTTCCTCAGGCAGTTGAAGGGGTGGCTGGGCTTTCCTAGAAACTACCATAATGATAGTCACCAATTTTCAATGTATTTTAATTAATGCAGTCACCAATTTTTAATGTATTTTAATTAATGCAGTCACCAGTCACCAATTTTCAATGTATTTTAATTAATGCAGTCACCAATTTTCAATGTATTTTAATTAATGCAGTCACCAATTTTCAATGTATTTTAATTAATGCAGTTACCAATTTTCAATGTATTTTGTTTAATGCTGTCACCAATTTTCAATGTATTATTTTCAATGTATTTTATTTAACGCAGTTACAAATTTTCAATGTATTTTATTTAATGCAGTTACCAATTTTCAATGTATTTTATTTAATGCAATGTTATTCATTTATGTTCACTATAAATTAGGAACTATTATTGACTAATTGATTTCAGGCTATTGATATCGATGAGGGTGATAATGCAGAGGTGAGCTATTATCAAGTGGGGCAGATACAGATGACCTTGACAGAAGGATTAGAGAATGTACAAACACCACCATTCCTTGTTGACCAGTTTACGGGAGTTGTTCAGCTCAACTTTGATCCACAAAAGGAATGAAGGGCTACTTTGACTTTATGGTAAATCATGAATTTTTATTTTAAATAATTTAATAAACTTGTTTACATACCTCCTAGTTTTGTACATTCATTACCCAAGGTAGTAAATAAGCATAACAATTAAAATTAAATAGCAGCAATAAAAAGTGAGATAGATTTAAGTTTTGAACAACGATAAAACAATATTTGCTATAGTAATTAAAACCATAATGCCAATTTAAATAATAGTTATATTAATCATGATGAACTTAATAATAAAATAATAATAATAATAATAATAATAATTCAACTACATTAGTACAACCTGAACGTGTAATAAGACGAAGTGTTAGAAAAAATATAAGCAACAATATATCGTCACACGACAGTACTTTAACTATAATATGTTCACAGGTTACCTATTTGTAAAATAAAAACAATAACATAATTATCATCATCATTAACAGTTTCCAGCTTGTGGCCAGGTCAGTTTAATAAAATGCCTCCATCTTTCTTTATTCTTACATCACTATTCCTCCTTTAATTTCTTCCATTCTTCTCCTCTCACTTTAACACTTTCTGTCATCTACTCCTTCCATCTCTTTCTTAGCCTCTCTTGCGGTATTTTTCCTACATACTTCATTTCCAACATTTGCTTCGGCTTCCTTTCTTTTTCCATCCTCATTATAATATGCCTGTACCATCTCAGTCTTGCGTCCTCTACTATATCTTGTACTCCCTGTTGTGAATGACTGTTTGACAGCGCTCCACGGCGAAGTGCGTCATCATGGTGGAAAAAGTCGGAACTAATCACAACCTTCACGCCCTATCCTTTTTCTCTATCAGCCTGGTAGGGACATTTTGACGATGGTGTTTCTTTTTGTATTGGACTTAAAGTTAGAGTTATATGATATGATATTCTGGAATTGTTTTATATTTGGTGGAGTGGCGGGAGTATTCGTAGGTAGTAGAAGGGAGAGAAGGCAGAGATAAACCTTTTAGATGATGCCCAAAGTGGAGCCGGATTTGTTAGCAGATTAGGCTAAAGGAGAATATATATATATATATATATATATATATATATATTGGTGCAGTGATTTTTTTTAAAAGTTGGTGTTGGTATTGTTTGTTGTTGCAAGGGATGGACTAGGATAATGGATTTTTGTATGATTTGCATTTTTATGTGTGGGATGTTATTGCTTAAGATGTATTATTTATTTTAACTTTTGTTAGTGTAAACTATTTTACTTTTTTTTTTGTGGTTATCTGTAATGTGTTAATTTTTGTAAAGGATTGGCTGTTAGTGGATGGAAGACAGTTGTTTTAAGAGGATAATTGTAAAGCATTGGGTTGAGTAACTCAATAGAGATTACCTGTGAAGAGTAAAGCAGTATTGAAGATTTTTACAAAAATGGCCGACCATCTGGATAGCGATGAAAGGACAATGATGGAAGAGGAAGTTCATGGGTTAGAAGCACGATACTTAGAACCGGGAGTAGAACCGAAGGAGGTTTTAGTTATGGTTATTGCAGAGGAACCGCGAGAGGCTGAGTTGCCCCAACTCACCTACCATCTTCAGGTGTACCAGGAATACCTGCATGGGATATGAATCAGCTGTTGGCTTCATTCAGTGGTGCAATACGTGATAACAATGCAGTTTTGAAATAGTAGGTACGACAGTCCATGGAACAAGCAGTTGAACGGAATAATTTAGTTTGAACGAAGGTGATAGAAGTCAATAACGAAACGCTAAAGGCTGAAATTATCCGTACTCTACAAGAGGAAAGGATAGAGCTGAATGTGAGGATTAACGATCTTGTGACTACGGAGCAAGCCAACAGCAACCAGATGACCGCATTATCCAAAGTACTCCAGGAGACAGAGGCCTGGTTGAACGGGATGTTCCAGTAATACCATGGGGAAATTAATAAAGTGGTGACTTCCTTGGAGGACAATCTTAAAGAACTGTCTCTTTACAGTCACACCACCGAGGAGATAATAAATCAGAGAGTTAGTCAGATTGAAAACACTTTGCCGACCTTAATAGAGAATAGAGTTGTTAGTGCTATCGGGGAGAAGGTGAAGGGTGTTGATGTTTCACTGGAAGGGCCGAGTCGTTGAATCAATAGTTGCTGACGTTAAAGGAGGGTAATTTGTTATTGAATCAAAGAATGTTGCATATTCAAGCGGGTGTGTCTAATGAAGTGGCCCAAATTCCGGAGATAGTGGATGAGAGGATTCAAGAGGCTCAAGTGAATATGCCTGTTAAATAATTTGGTAATTTGGTTTAACCTGTAAGCGTTAGAGAAACGTTTACCTAAGTTTATAGGGAAACTTATGGAAAACCGATCTCCCATTTGAAGAGGTTAGCGGACATGTCAGGCCAAGTGATTCCTGAGCGTGAAAGAATAAGGCTTGCTGGAACTACCTTGCAAGAAGCTGCGTGTCAGTAGTGGCAAGTTGATAAAGATGGTATATCCACGTGGGGTTCATTTGAGATGCGGTTCAGGGAAGAGTTTTGGACGGTGGAACGACAAGCCCAGACCAGGGCACGCTTACACGGTGAGAGATTACGTGAGAGCGCCGGACCATAAATGGAAGCGCATTTGCTGAAGATGTATGAGAGCAGTCGGCATTTGGAGTGTCTCATTGATAGATCCAGAACTGATGAGCATGGATACCGGCCAGCTGCCATTCCGAGTCCAGGAACTGTTAGTGTTAGAAGAGAATTGGTGCAATCGTTCCGTGAGGATTTGAGAAGTTTGGACCAGTTGGAAGCTTTACAACGCAACACTAGAGGGCCCAATATAAGCAGGGAGGCTGATCCTCCATATCCTGGAGGAAGTCACCCAAATCATCAACAGGCTATCAGCAATTCATCAGGGCCCCACCAAGCGGTATAACTAATGGATGGCCAGCAATGTCAGCAGGGGGTATCGAACCGCTCAAGCGCGAGGGTAGTAGCAATGCAATATGCACCTCAAGGGACCAAATACTTCAGAAGATATGGAGGGTCACCATCACGATCATATGTACGAGATCAACAAATGGAGGGATGCGGCAAACGGTTGGGTTGACCAGCACGGAAGGTATCAGCCTTAGCAGATATAGAAGATTCTGAGTTCACTTTCTTAGAACCAAGTGTTGTATTTTGGAAATTGAGATTTATAGACTCTGTCTGTTACCCCTATTACTTGGTCGGCGCTAGCCAGAGGGTTCTCAGTTTTTGGTTACCAACCAGTGAGTCCAAGAATGGATCAGTGAATTTATTGTTCATGTGAGGCGTGTCGGTATAGTGTGTCATGCACAGGGACCAGTGGCAGGGTACCGTGACCGGACATTATAAGAAAACAGATATTTGGATGTTTAACTAGTTATTGTCGGTGACCTGGCGGTCTAGGGGTAAGGTGTCAGACTTCTATGCTGGCGGTCGGGGTTCAATCCTCGGTCCCGGCACAGATTTATCTGATTACCAAACCCTTCCTTCACCTCTGACAAGACATCTTGTGAATGTGGGGAATGCCAGGCCTCCACCGTGGTTCGTATTCCACGTTAAACTGTAGGTCCTTCATTTCATCTCACAATCACCCTACCATTACACATTAGCGAAGTGCGTATAACCCGAACGGTAGTAAGACGCGGTGCTTAATAATAATAATAATTAACTAGTTATTTAGTATTTTTATCAATAAGCTGTATACTTGATTTAATGTAACTATATTTTATGTATTTTCATTTGTTTATTAATTTACAGACAATTACTTTTATTACTTAGTTCAGTGAACACTTTGTAAGAACAGATTTTTTCAGGTTCTGGCTAACGATTCTGCTGGTCTCCAAGATATGGCTAGAGTATTCATCTATCTAGTTCGAGAGGATCAGAGGGTTAGATTTGTGCTGCGTCAACATCCACCAGAAGTCAGGGAGAGGATAGATATCTTCAGGGAGTGAGTAATATTTATTTTACTACATATCTTAGGTTTACTCTGGAAGATTACCTTGCTTAGTTCCACAATGGTAGAGCTTATAAGATATGGTGATTGTGTAAGTTTAAATCTATACCTTTGAGGATAGAGATACTGAGTGCAATAATAGGGCAATTATGTATTCCGTCAAGGCCAGAATGCTACCTTCCACTTCAGAATGGGGTTTATAACAGTTCCGCAATCGCCAAAGCTTGTAGTAAGAGGTGACTAAAAAGAGATCCCAACATGCCAATATGTCAAGAGCCTGCATGGCACATGGGTAGTCTTTCTCAGACGGAATTGTTTGGAAACCGACCTGAACCCAAGATTATGGGTAATGTGTGGTTTACAAAAGGCTACTAGTATTGCGGATAACTTGTTTGGAAAAGTTATTGAGGTACCAGAACTGGTTAAGAAACAGATTAAAGGGGATGAACCTCCCCACGATTATATTGAAGAGTACTATTTCAGATCCATCTTCCTGCCTTGTGTAGACGGATTTATTGTCAATCTTCAGCAACGATTTTGTCAAAATAAGATTTTTTTTCAGTAACAGAAGTTTTATTACCCAAAAACACACATCAAAATATTGTGAACGAACTCAAAAACTAAGCCTCTACTATGCGACAGCCTCTCAGGTAGCGGTTGAGGCATAATACCTCTTGTGGTGTGAGAAGTGAAAAGACAAGAAACAATCTGACATACCAAATGTCGGGTTAATAGAGCAACTGTAAACAACATCATTACAGAAACATTAAAAAGGAGTAAGAGAAGTTTAATCCTTATGACAGGACTTAGATATTTGGTTCTACGATACTCCCTTGATTTTCATGTAATCTTAAGTAATTAATAAGTAGTTTATTATTTTTCTCATTTAACTCTTACACTTTTGTTTATTTTATAACTAGGCTTCCCCTCTCTAACTTCTCCATTAATGTTGTTATGTAACCTGCCTGGTTTACCTCACTTGTATCAATCAACATTATTTGACTATCTTCCAACTAACTTTTTCAATTACGTTTACAATTCATATTAATTTGTTTTTTCAAGTTTCAATTCATTTTAATTCTTTTTAGACTGTTTACAATCAGCATTTTGTTATTCCTTTTTATTTGTGTTATACTTTATTCAATTTAATTCTATTTTTTAGATTTATAATTGGCTTAAACTTTCATTCGAACCTGTAATTTACTTTAACAGTGAGTTAATCCATTTTTATTTATATACATCTTGTATTTTATTAAATTTTAATCCTAAGGTTGTTTCTGGTTAGTAAGTCTATTATTTTAATTTATTACTGTGTACATCAATTTTATCATTCTCTGACTTACGTTTTATGTCAAATATGCCAACCGTTTATATAACAACACTCTATTTGCTTAACTTTTATACTCATATCATTGTATGTTTTATCTAATGCTATAACTTTAATTAAATATGGTGTGACGCATTAACCATCACTTTCATTATATTCAATTGTTGCATTTCATTTATCTGTATTTTCAAGCATTATCTAAGTCTATATTATTTTTAACATATCTTACACTCCTTACGGAAGAGTATTTTAGAATGTTTTCTAAAATGTTGTTAAACAACAATTTAGTTTTCCTTCAAATTATTTACAGTTCCCGTTAACATGATTTAAATATTTCCACAAGTAAGAATAGAAACGACATTCGAGACCCATTAAATAAACAATCGATAATGTTCACAAGCTCATAATCGATTATTACAACTCGACAAGCGATAAGACGCCATTACCTAGCAACGAATTGATATTTAAAGAAAAGTAAGGTACATTTCCTAACTATCCTATTTATGCTTAATGTTTTTTGAATTATTGAAACGAGGCCTAAAGAGATTTTAGAAACATTAAATTTAACCAAAAGGAAGTTAAAGTTTATAGAAATAGAATTTTAGTCTTACATTATTAAATTATGACGAAAAGCCGGAGCTTCTCCTATTCCTGAAATGATTCAGGCCCAATTGTGTCGTCTGTTGGTTCAAGCACCAGTATATATATCATACAACTCAGAAGAGGGAAAGACAGGAAAAGAAAGGTGGGGGTCACAATCTAGATCAATAGGGAACACATATTTGCGCATGCCAACATATCTTCGGGAAAGTCAGATGACGTTCGGGAACATTCTCGAGAGGGTTATTTTCACTGCGCAGTTTTTTTTCCACTCAAGGTATTCGGCGCACTCGCGTCACATTCTTGATGGTCAGTGTTCTATTTTCCTGGCTCAAAGAAGGTGTGTCCGGTAGATTAGTGTTGTTTTTCCGCGCGGTCCCGGCCAGCATACAAACGGGGTAAGTTTAGTCCAGTTGTGTGTTTTACGTATGCCGTCGAATGCTACAATAGATTTGGCCTTGTATCTGTAAATTAAAAAGACAGGTTTATTACTATTGTTACAAAAACTATAAAATAAAATAAACAAAGCAATATGGGGGATAAGTCTGTTTGTTATATATTACCTTGAAAGTTGGCATAAACATTGTCTCGAACTACATTTGTTGCCCCAAATGAAGTCATTTGGAAGCATTTGTTATATTTTTGGATATTAGTAAGGAAATGTATGGATTCCGTTCCTGTTCCTGAAACCAATGCGTACAATGGCTCTGGTGGCGGAACCAATGGCACTAATTTCACTTTGCCATTTGGGCAACACAATCCAGCGGCTTCATTTTTGTATTTCAATGGCTTACAATGTAAGCAAACTGAGTTCATAGATCCAATAGCAACGCATTGGTAGGCACTGTAGTCAATTGAAACATCGTAACTGAAAGCAGCTCGTTTCAAACCTGTAAGATTATTAGCTGAATGACGTGCTGCACGGGTTTGTGATATCCGAATCCTTTAAATTTCATTTCGCTCTTCACGTTGCTGTGCAGTCCGAGTAGAGTGAAAATTTGCTTGGTTTCTAGCATTTCGAGTCCTTCGACCCAAATTGCTCCGCCCGCGTCTTATAGGTGGCATGAGTCTTGAAATGAGTATAAATGGAAACACACACAAGATAAACCAATCAACCAAAGATAAATCGAGGAACTTGTTTGTTGATCAGAAGCGAAGATTTAAAAACAACCAAGAAAATAACACGCACTAATTGAGAATCTACCGAAAAACTGTTAAAGTCCAACTGTATATTGTAGAAAGAGAAAGGGACAAATCTACGGATGCATTCAAGTAATTTATATTAATTTTAAGGTTAGTTCATAGTTATAAAGTTACTAATTAAATTTCAAGTGTTTTTTATATTATGGTTTGGTACTCTTTTGTTTTATTTAAATAAAACGAAACAGTAAGTAAATGAATCGAAAGTCGATTTTAGGGTGTCTGATATCGATTCACTTAATCGATTCATTGCTCAAATCGATCTTGACCACCCCAAAAAAATCAATTCTTCGATTAATCTATCTCAGATCGCCAACCCTAGAATTGACAGCTAGGAACAGTTTGAATGTGGAAAAAGAAAAATGTGGTTTTTACGTTTTTCAGCGCAATTTTTCAGCGCAATTTTTCTCTTCATAAGAACCTTCCTCGGACTTCAACGAATATTAGAGAGAGAGAAAATGGCCGAATGGTCCAGCCGTTCTCGAGTTTTGCGCTTAGTAACACATTTAGCCATTCATTTTTATTTATATAGATTTTTATTTCTATTTTATTAATCCCCCTTCTTATATATTAACTTTCTTTTCTTTAAGTGTTTCTGTTTTTTTGTTTTGTGCTTAACTAGATGTACTTAAATTTAATAGTTCTTTTCTTAAGGTCAGACGTTATAGGAGTGTAATAATATAATGATGAGTTCAGGCCAGTATTAAATAATATAGGTGACTAGCCTTAATAGATCTAAGGTAATGTAAAAAAAAAATCCCCCCTTTCATGCATCGATGAGAACTTTAAAACGATCCCCTTCCCATATCTTTATCTATTAATTGCAACACACCAATTAATAATTAACGATTGAGCTGATATTATTTTTAAACAAAGATAAATATTTTATTTACCAATATACAGCTTTACACAAATCTTGGTATCCGTGGTGATGTAAACAAAAATTGTTTATACAGATGAACCACTGCCCGCATAGAAGGAAAGGATGGAAAATTCGCTAGGAAAATTGGGTTTTAATTTTAGGCCACTCTCACAAAAGACCGGACTGCTGATGATGGGAAGATTGGGGTTAGAATCCCTGTAGGGTGTACTGAGGGTGGTTTTCCTAAGTGATTTTCACTCTCCCTCTGCGCAAATAAAGTTGCACTTTACAACGTAAAAATGCGGGAAGAAATCATTTGAGTGAATGGCCGTTCTAACAGCCAATAGCGATGCTGAAAAACTCATTTGGTTGCGCAAAATGTGGGTGCATTTAACACCGTATTGATAGAGGAAGGAATTATTTGATTGAATTACCGTTTTAACAAACATCAGCGTGCTAGCCCACGAAAGATATCGAAGTTTAAATACCGGTGGGCACTCCGTCTAAATGTCAGGCTCATCTAATTCTGGTGGTGGGGGTGTTGGAATCGAATCCCTGCCAGGTAAACTGTTGGTAGTTCTCCCTCCACGTAAAAATGCTAGAACATTTTCTTAATCATCCTTACCGCACCATCATAATTTTTATATATATACGTTTAGACAGAAAGGGTGCGTGTAGCTCATCTAGTTATGACGGGGAGGTCGTTGGTTTGATTCCCGTTCTGGCGTACTGAGAGATTGATTTTCCTACCCCAAGCAAATGCTGGTACACATTTACATGGTCTAATTATATCAAACGGAAAATCTTGTCGACCAACAAAACCCTTTTGGATGTTGCCTTTTTTTCACTCCCAAATGGGGGGTGCACTTGAGCACCGGGATAAAGTATCTGATTGGGCGAACGTTCTAAAAGACATTAGCGGTGCTAGCCCCGCGAAAGATATCAAAGTTCATATCCTTGTGGGCACGCCGTCTAAATGGAGGCTCATCTAATTCAGGGGGGGATTTTGGAATCTAATCCCTGCCGGGTAAACTGTTGGTAGTTTTCCCTTCAGGTTAAAAATGCTGGAATATTTTCTTAATCATCCCTACCACATTATCTTAGTTAATACGAGGGTCATTCAGAAAGTAAGGTTACAACATTTATGTAGGATCGAAAAGTGCTTGTATTTAATTGAAATTCACAGGATACTTCATAAATATATTGAACTATTTTTCAACGTAATAGTCGGCGAGATCGAGACATTTCTATAGTCGGGGCACCAGCTTTTGTATGCCAGTGTCATAAACCGCCACCGCCAGCTCTTTCAGCCATTTCTTCACAGCTTCCTCGGCCTCCTGATTGTTGGAAAAACGTTTCCTACCCAAAAACTCCTTTAGTTTAGTGAAAAGGTGATAGTCCAAAGGCTGCTAAGTCGGGTGAATAAGGAGTAGGTGACAATATCTCATCCAAACTATATCAGCAACTCCTGTGAAACTCACGCGGTGTGGGGACTGGCGTTGTCATGCAGGAGGATGACTCCCCGCGTCAGCACTCCCCTTCTGCCGTTTTGAATGGCTCGTCTTGAGTTTTTTAGGGTATTGCAGTAAGCCTCTGCATTAATGGTAGTCCCTTTAGGCATAAAACCCAAACAAAAGGACTCCTTTACAGTGCCATGACTTTTCCGGCTGAATTTGTCATCTTGAACTTTTTTGATGGCTGGGGAAGATGAATGACGCCACTGAAGTGATTGTTTTTTGGATACTGGGGTGTAGAGACATACACATATCTCATCCCCCTCACGATAGAGTCCAGAAAAACTTCTCCCTCCTGTGCAAAACGATCCAAAAATTAACGCGCAGTGGTCACGCGATTTTGACGGTGCTCCAGTGTGAGTAGTCTGGGCATTCATCTCGCACACAACTTCTTGTAACCAAGATTTTCCGACACAATATCACCAATGAAACTTCGAGAAATGTCCTGAAGATCGTCAAGCGTCACACGGCGGTCATTTCACACTTGTTCTTCAATTTTTTGCACAATTTCGCCAGAAATCACTGATGGTATCCCACTCCTTGCCTCATCGTATCAGTACGGCCTTTTCTGAACAATCTAACCCACTTCGTGACATGTTGTCGACTCATCACATCACTACCATAAGCTTCCACGAGCTACCAATGGATATTCACGGCTGTATTGTTCTGAAAAGTCAAATAACGGATGACCGCGCGGATATCGCACGGACGGTATGTGGGGGAGCGCACGACGACCTCTCCATCGGAAGAATTTACTGTGACTGAACAAAATGGCTGGCAAACACGCGGGACGAAACAAACTGACCATTACGACCCCCCCTACAAGCCAAGTGCACCAACTTAGAAAAAAATTCCCCGGTTCAGGAGTCCTTGTAACCTTACTTTCTGGATGACCCTCGTATATAGACGCTTAGCAGAAAGGATGCATGTAACTCATCTAGTTATGATGGAGGAGTTCGTGGGTTCGAATCTCCGCTGAGGTGTACTACCAATAGTTCTCACTAAATGGTTTCCCCCTCTCTCACTTCACATAAACGCTGGAAAATATCTACCAAAGTTTTCCTTCCCAATGTGTTCTATCCCCGAGAGATTTGACCCACTGAGCTCACGAGGAGTGCTGGTGAAGGGAGGGGGAATTGCCTTGCGTCTGTCAGTGCCCACACTCTACGCTAAACGGCCATCGGAAGAGGTTCGTGGTGCACAGTCCCGCCTTCACTAGCGATGCCAACATTTTATGGGACGTCACGGGAGGAATGCCCGACGCCGTAGACTGCACGCTCCTACACCAATAAATAAAAAACTCCCACAAATAAACTCCAATGCCAGTCCCAATTCTACCCAGACATACGATCCAATTGCACATATAAAAAAACTAATGGGACAGGAACAAACAAGTTTGGAATAAGAATAAACCAGCACAATTACACCCTACAAACAACCGAATGACCCAGAGGTCTATGACGTCACACATTCCAAAATAACCCAGTGCCACACACACAGCATTGCGACATGGCGTAATCATCACAATACACACTCCTCTCCAGATTGGGGTCAAAGGTCAAAATGCCGCAATACGCCAATCCATCTACTCCTATCATTGTGAAGTTTGTTTCATACAGGAAACGAAGTGAGGTCTTCTGTGTGAAAAGACAGCTTGCCGGGTCAGGAATAACTGTAAGGGAAGACCTAACTGCTGAGCGTGTGATCATACTAGAGTACAAGCAGCTATACATAAGTTTGGTTTGAAAAACTTATGGACTTGTGATGCACGCATTGTTGTCAAGATAGAAACATGATAGTTGCACATAAACTGCATGGAAGAGCTACCCAGGGCACAGTGAATCATCTTGGAAATACAATTTATTACTTCTCTTTTTTTTTATATTTTTAATTGTCTTACTTTCTTCGTCATTTTATTTGTTTTTAGAGTGGTACTTGATTCATTGTTCTATGTTTTACTCATTATTAATTTACTAAGTTCTAAAATCAATTTGGTATTTTTTTCATGACTTCATTTGTTTTTAGTTTGGTATTTGATGTATTATTCTGTGTGTTAATTATTGTTATCAATTTTTTAAGTTCAAAAATGGTGTATGTGTGCTAACAATCTCAAATCAAGTCTCAAGATTTCGGGTAGTGGCAAGTTTATTTTTTTTTATATTTTTGTATGTTTGGGATAATATTTTACAAGGGTGAGATAGCCCAACTACAATATGTTTTAGTGAGCTATGTTCCATGTCTGTTGGTGACCTTGACCAATCGCTCCACTCCGTCCATTCTTCTCCAACTCCTTCAACAATTATGACTTATGATGTTTCACAATGTACTAGAGAGCCAGACGCTATCGCTGCAGGTGGCCCACATAAATGCACAGTCTTTACTTAGCCATTTCCACGAATTCGACAGCTAATTTTCTTCTTTGTCCTTTCATGCTATTTTTGTTTCTGAATCCTGGTTAAAACCTCCCTTCCTTTTAGCTTAGTACATCTGAGTGGTTATCAACTCGTTAGAAATGACCAGAACCATGAAGGGCGGTGGAGGTGTAGTGTATGTACATCAAGATTATATTAAATATAAAGTATATCTGTATCACAGAGTCGTACTCGGCGCAACTTGAATATATTATTGTTGAAATAAACAATTCACAACAAATGCTTATGTTATCTGTAGTGTACCGCCACCTCGAGTTGGCCGATTTACTGTTCATTGAGACTGAGCACATGCACATATAATTGTAATGGGTGATTTACGTGGACTCACTAAGTAGCAACAATGAAGCCTTGCAAATACTGACTTTATTTTCTTCATACAATATGACGCCATGTCACTTAGACGCAACATATCATACTGCAACCTCGCATACATGGAGTGATCATATTATATATACTTCAAACTCTAATAAAGTAATCTCTTCTGGACAAATCACGGCCTCCGGAATATCGCAACATGATCTTGTTTACCTATCCTACTCAATGCCTATGGCTAAAATCACATATCGTGAATAAAATTCATAGATAAAGACAAAATGAATGTTGATACTTAATCCAAGCCTTGGTATTTGGTCAACACTAAATTAAACATTGATGGCAGGTTATATCTTTTTAATAATATGAGCCTTGACTTGTATGATAAACATGCACCAGTAAAAACTCGACGTGTCAGTAGACCACCTGTGACTTGGATGACTAAATACATTAGGTTATTGATGAGACGTGGCCAAGCTTATGAGAAATTTAAACGAGAATCGAGATCAAGCCATTCACAGACAACATACATTTTGAGGCGTATAAACGTCTGCGTAATAAATGTACCTAGGCCATTAGGAAAACTAAAATTTACTTTTACCTTTCATTCTCAAATACTAGCCCATCACCCAAAAAACTGTGGAGGATGGGAGTGGGACATACACTACCCAAAAACAATCATATGCACAATCAGTCCCAATAAACTCAATGAAGAGTTTCTTCTGCATTCCTAATTTAACCAACAAGATAGCTAGAATGCAAACTTAAACGACATTTATGCCTTCAATGCAGATAATTGCAATTGTGACTATAATGATGACAGTACTTCTTACTTTACACATTTGACTCATCATGAGGTATACAAATCAATAATGAGAATAAAATCGAAAGCACAGAGTATAGACAAAATTTCAATATTGTTAATACAAACAATTTAGACAAATGTTATATCAACAATAACTGTCTTATTCAACTTCCTCACTTATGACCAGACAGTATCCCTCATTGTGGAAACTTGCTATTATTATGCTAGTAACTAAAAAAGGACTAGCAAAAGGTTTACATGACTTTATACCAATAAGTATATGTAAATCTATTTCCAAGGCACTAGAATTCCTAGTGCATCAACAAATTTACCGACACATTAACAAACACAATTTGTTAAATGCTTCAATCAGGATTCAGATCACATAATTTTACATATACCACGTTGATAAATGTCACAGACGACATTAGACTAGCCATGGATAAGCGCGAGTTAACACTTATATTATTATATTTTTCAAAAGCTTTTAATACTGTGGATTTTAATATTTATTGCAAAATTGCATGTATTATTTAAATTCTCTCCAGACAGTGTGCAGTGGATGAGATCATATTTGCATGGTCGCCAGCAAAGTGTTATGATAGGCAACACGTTCTCAACATGGCGCCCAGTTGAGGCTGGTGTTCCACAGGGCTCAGTTTTAGGGCCATTGCTTTTTTCTCGATATGTGAACAATATCACCTCTTCAATGTCACACTGTAAATATCACATGTATTCAAACGAACTTCAAATATATATTTCCATTGACCCTTCTTCAATAAATACAGCCATACAAAGAATAAATATTGACTTAGCTGCAATAAATGCTTAGTCTGAAAAAAAAAAGTACTTGAATTGAACCCGATAAAACTCAAGCCATTCTTATAGGAACAAGCAAACTACTACTGAATGTGGACCGTTCCCTGCTGACTGACATACAATTAAGAGTAGCTACTGACAACAATGACTAAAAACCTTGGTGGGATTAGCAATGAAAATCTTAATTGGATAGATCAGGTAACTTCGATTTGTAATAAAGTGTATGCCTGTTGCATTTTCTGAGAAGAGTGAAGACTTTTCTCCCAGAAAATGTGCGAATTATCCTTGTCCAGAGCTTAATAATGCCACACTTTGACTACTGTGATGTAGTATACAATGGCAAAAGAAGATCTAGCAGAACGACTACAAAACACATGTGTTAGATACATATTTAACTTAAAACGGAATGACCATATTTCTAAGTATTTTAATAAACTGGGTTGGTTAATAATAAATGAAAGGCGAAGGCTACACTTATTAGTATTGCTTCACAAAGTATTATCAACATTTCAGCCTCGCGGTTCCTATTTCTGAAGGATAAACACACCAATGATACTAGACCAGAATATACTCTAGATATGTATATTCCTATACATAAATCTCAAACATATGATCGTTCTTTTACTGTCCTGGTATAACAAGCTTGGAACATACTAGATAACTCGACTCATCACCTAACATATAAAATTCCTTTCAAGCATGTCGTTAAGCAATTTATCTTGTCTAACAAGCTTAATTGAGTTTTTGAAACTACTTGAGCTTTAAATGAGTGTATGAATGGACATGCGAATGTTTTTATACCTATTTGAATATTCCTTTATTAAAATTAGTTTTTTTTTTTATATAAATGTAATAGTGTATGTTGTATGCAACACTGGTTAAGTGGAAGAGAATGCTAATACCTTAACTTTGCCAGATAAAGGCCATTATTATTATTATTATTATTATTATTAGTCAGTAAGTTTAAGAGCACATTTCAGCACACACACCAAACTAGGTGATTCACTCAATGAAGCGAGCCCAATAGGAAAGTTGTCACTACCGCACAAGTCTGGGTAGTCGTCACATAGATAATCACTCAGGAGGGAGTGGGGGGTGCAGAGCCCGGCTTTAACACAGGAATGTGGGCAGAAGTATAAGGATTAATTGTGAACCACTCTTTATCTCAAGTTCATCCCCGTTAACAGACATACAAGTTTCTGATATATTAGGTACTGCTATATCATGAAGAACCTCGGCATGTTGGATGCACCTTAGTCTTGGGATTCCTTTAATGTTTTTACTTTCCCATATAAAGAGAAAATATAGTAATTGTGAACATTTTCAACCTCTAATATTATATTATTTGGAGTGATGCCTCTAAATTTCTGGCAAATTTTTTTTTTAATTCATCTAAAATATTTTTTACACCCACCCCATTTCCTCCCCCCCTTTCTATTTTATGGAATCACATTTTACAATTTTAAATTTTCAGGCCTTTATAGTTATTTGTTGATCAAATGTGAAGAGTCACAATAAAATCAAATTAAAAAAAACTTCCCGAAGAATAGCCCTATAACATATCAAATTCAAACATAGTCTATCAACCATTTCAGGTCAATGCCTAAGGATTGACATACGGACATACATAACTGTAAAATCCGGAACCTATGCCTACCTACCTGCCTAAATTTTTATGATGTTTATATTCATTTTGAAAAATTTTGAAACCCACCTCTAATTTTACAAACCCCAAATTTGGAATTTTATAACTTATTTGGTTGTCTGGATTATCTGCCTGCCAAATTTCAATTTTCGAACTCCTCTAAATTGTTTATACTCTTTAAGCAGAAGTAGAAAATAATTTGTTTCTTTTCCCACATAGTATGCATTGGGTGGTTTATTAAAATGATAGATAATTAGGAAATAAATGTCAATAATAAATATAAGGCTTGGCATTTACTTTGCAACATAAAGTGTACGAGCATTACCTACATGAGCCTGACAAGATTCTCTGGAAAAAACTAATGAGGTGAGTCATTCTATATTGCAAGAGTAAATGCCCCTTCAATATATTATCGACAAATATTTCATCTGTCTATAATTTAATAGTCTTACCAAGACAGATCGTGAGCGGAAAAAGAATCTTTACTCTTTTAGCATACCGTACTAAAATTTACGCATTAGCGCTCAAAGTTCACTGATAAAATGAATGGACTTATCATGAGAGAGAACAAATAATAATAATAATAATAATAATATAATAATATAATATCGAGATTTATGTATATTTCTTTGTGAGCACACAAATACAGTAATTTTAAAGTATATGAAAAATGACTAGACATGGAAATCAAACCCAGGCCCTTTGGGTTAGTGCGCTGATGCTCTACCACTGAGTTATCCAGAATTCATCCTATGCGCAGGGTAATTTTTTATTGATAATCTAAAGCTGAGTCTGTGATGAACGTGCAGAAATGGTCATCTACATATGAGCGATCAATTGATATCGCACAAGATGAATCCTGACTAGCTCAGTGGCAGAGCATATATGTACTAAGTCAAAGGTCCCGAGTTTAATTCCTGTGTCCAGGTGTAATTTTCACTTAATTAAAATTAAGTGAATTGTGGTCTCCAAACGGACATTTCCATAATTAAAATGAATTACAGCCTGTGTGTTGTTATTAACATGAGTATATATTTTAGAGTGCTGGGGAATGTGACAGGGGCCATTGTGAATGTAGACGAGTTCAAAGTTCATGAAAATCAAGATGGCTCCGTGGACAAGACAAAGACTGATCTTTATCTACACTTTGTCAACCAGAGGGATAATTCTATCATGGAAGTCATGGATGTGCTGCGGCTGGTTGATCAAGAAATCGAACGCTTGGATCCTCTTTTTAAGGTAACATTTGTTGCTTAGTCTCAATATATTATAATAATAACAAGGTTTTATAGGCTTGTCGACAAAATGAGGTCATTAAGGCCTTAGACATCATGGAGGCCCATAAATGATCCATAGATGGCCCCTTTATCACTCTGCAATATTTACTTTTTTTGTTAATTTTTATGAAAAAATCAAATTGTGTATTTGGAATCTGGCCGTTATTTGCTACAAACAACATTGAATCATCAATATCCAAATTAACAGAGATAAAAATGATAAACTCTAGTTTTCCTTCCATTCCTTCTTCAACAGCATGCTCTCTTTTCATTTTGTTCTGTTCAATAAACTTATAAGAAATATGTTTCTTTTCTATGGATTCTGCTCCAACTAAATTTTATTTTTTGTTAATTATTCAGGTACTTTTTTGCTGTTGCTATAATTGGCACTTGAAACTCATATAATTAATTAACTCAGAAATATGTTCAGATGCTTTAAAATGCCTTCCAACAGTGTTAAAATCCTGAAATTTTCTTTTTCTTGGGGGTGGGGGTAGAGGGGGGTTAAGAGGTGCCACATCCCCGGCAGGTGGGACTCCAATCCACCTCTCATTTGGAAAACCCACATGGGCGCCCTTGTCCTGAATGTAATCTTTGGTAATCCTTATTGTTTGGAAAAATTATGTTTTCAGAGCTTAAGGAAACTTTTTTTTATAGCACCACGTCTTACAGCCCATCCAGGTTATAAGGCTATGGACTAATTACTCTAATGTGTTAGAGATCAGTAAGGTCGAATTTATAATAAGTGTATCCGTATTAGTTTGGAAGGAGAGTGGAAAATAATTCAGGGAAAATCACCCTCAGTATACTTGACTGGAATTGAATCCCAAGCTCCCCATCATCAGCAGTCTAGTCTATTGCGAGAGTAAAGCCTCAGACTATGCAACCACTGAATCATCTTTAATGTAACTAACGAACAATAAAGATGTATCCTCTAATATTCTAAACTAACCTATTTTACGTATTACATACATTTACTTGGGATGAGGCAATCAAATTCTAAGGAAATTCAAAGATTCAAGAATATATCAGATTTGAAATTCTGAGTTAGTTTATGATTTGTTTTATATCGCTAATACTTCCTATTGAGAGGTTCAGATCCAACCTAATTGCAGGACAAACTTAACAATCAGACCCTAGACAAATAATTTGACACAACTGAACGTACAGTATGAATGTTACTAATACATAATAACAAAAAATGTTAACATTTAGTTTCCGCCATTTTATAATATTTTTATTTCCTCTCCAGTTAATTATTTTTCCAAGATTCAAATTTAAATTTTATATTCGAAGGTAAAATGAAGATTTGATTTAATTAAATAGTAGATCTAACACAAATATAATACCAAACATCAAACATAGAATAAATTTAAACCCAGTCAACTTCGTCATATGAAACTAGCAACATATTTTTACCCAATTTTTTTATATTCAATTTGAGTATTTTCCCTGCACTTTATTAACCGGGAAGTTATATCAGCACACAACTTATACTTATTTACATCCATTACTGTTTCCAGTCTATGGTCTGTGTCAGTTTTTTATTCAAGTCATATATTCTACACTACCGGCTTGCTAAGCCTGTCATAACTTCATATGCCTTATAATCTAACTTAAGATTAGGACAGGCACAACATCCAGTCCCTGACCATTAATTTATCAATTTGAAAGGGTAAACACACATTTCACTAATGATAAATTTTTCGGCCATGCCAGGAATCGAACCCAGGACCCTGGTTCAGTGACACGCCACCGACTGGGCTAAGGTGTTGCATACGACTTATAAACTAACTCAATTCTAGAATATACACAATATCCAGCCCTCTTGGGCGTTAATCATTAATTTTAACGGCGATGCCCCAACTTCATTAGTTAATCCTAAATCTTTCGGCCCTACCAGGAATCAAACATAGGACTATTTGCTTAGTAGGCCAACACATCACAAACCGAGATATAGTGTCGGAGCTTTTCCTTGTCAACAGTGAAGTTGTGTTTTACAGGATTTTAATGTTTTGGATACTCAGCCTGCAGAGGCCCAGGCTCTCAAGAATGATGCAGAAAGCTTGATGTTGATGTGGCTGGTAGGAACCACAGTGTTCCTGGGACTGATGCTAATACTTCTTATCTCTATATGTCTATCACAGAAATATAAATACCAACGACAACTCAAGGCTGCCACTGTGGCTGCATTTGGTGAGTAATTACACTTCAGGTCATGTTTTTTTTTAACAAAAACAATATTAAATTAATGAAAAAATGACAACCTGGACATGGAAATTAAACTTGATTTTTCTTTCACCAATGAGCCAGACACCCCACTCGGGCCATTCTTCACTAGTTGTATTGAGTTTGTGGTAGATAAGTTGTTGTGGCTGTGATTTGGATAGCAATGAGTGGCTGATACTTTCACTAGTGACCCCATCTCAATATAACCAGTGAGAACTGGCACTAGATACAAGATGAACCAATGTGGTTCAATAGTACAGCATTGGCAAGCAAAGCCTAGAGGCTATTATTTTGTCAAGATGACATTGTTCACTTAAATGGGTTTGATTCAGCTAGTAGGGCTGATCCTGTAGATAATCATTTATCAGTTTGTGATATACACGAATAAAATAAAATTAGTTTTTATCTTAGAATTTAGATTTATGGAAAGGTTTTTCCTTTATTATGTAGGACTAAGCCTTTAGTTTATTTTAGTATATTTATGAAGAAGTGCAAATAATCTGGACATGAAATGATTCATAGAAGAAAAACTTCACAAGTGAATAAAAACACTATAAAAATGATTTCACTTTTTATTTATATTAAGTTGCAAACTAAACAAAATACATGTGAAGTCAATGATTAATTTATATTAAATTACTATATTTACACATCAATATAAAAATTGCAACTCAATCATCCTTAATATCTGATGTACAATGTTTAACTTTTATTGAAAGAAAGACTGTGCAAATTCAAGATTTTAAATTTTGAATCAAATTCAAATTTAGGCTAAATGACTAGAATAAAATCAAATTTATGCTTAAAAGAAATTTTTAACCAAGTCTCGTGCCTAAATAATTTTGAGTTGAATTCAAATCAAATCTTATGCTTGGAAAAAAATTGGATAGAATATTTTATTTTAAAAATATGTTCGAATCAAATCATTTCTCTTAGGCTTACTATAAGTAATCAAATATGTGTTGAGTATTCTACTATGCCAAGGTTTTGAATCCAATCCAATATTAAAATATATAAAAAAATATTAATAATCAATAGCTTTAACCTCCCTCAAAAGGTAAAGCATTAAATAAGGATTACAAGATCAATCAACTGTTTTAATCATATTTTGCAAAGGTTGATTAATATTTACAAAAAGGTGGGCATAGCAAGACATTCACTGTCACATAAAACTGTCCCCCACGTGATTTATTTATAATCTGGCACTCAAGTTAATTTCTATATTCTCTCTATCAAACACCTAGTTTCTGGTCTAGTAATATTAACTTTTTAAATAACTATAAATTATTGATTCTAATTTTGAGCTAAACCCATCAAATCCAAATATAGGATTTAATTTGATTCAACATTTCAAAGAGAGTCCAAATCTTTCTATCAATAAGATTTGAAACTTCATCAAATCCAAATTGCACATGATTGAGTGAAGAGGTTTCCGAACCACATAAACTACCTCAGGTGGACATATCGATATATAATTTATGGACTGCTCACATTTATTTATGTTTTATGTTTGACTTAAGACCAATGAAAATTGAAATAATTTGTCGAGGGTATTTATTTAAATTTGAAGTCTTGGACAAAGACTTGAATGATGAGCCTTAGGCTGAACAAAGCAATGATTTCATTCATTTTAATCCCTAATTTATTCGATAAATAATTTTATTTTCATCCTGAAGTTATAATTTTTGTATTGACCCATCAAATTTTTGTCCAAAACATATTACAACTTTATGGCATTAGAAACTCGAAATTTCATTGCCACACAAAAGTATGCCATCTATTCCTATCTTGAGTTATATCTGGTCCCCTTGATTATACCCTATCCCTATTTTGAGTAAGTTCTATCCAGACCACCTCATTACACCCTATCTCTTTCAGGTCCATTATAATGCTATCCTCCCATCTGCATATAGGTCTTCTCAATGGTCTCTTTTCATTGGGTTTGCTAGTCAATACTCTGCACATGGTCCTAGATTCTTACATTCATGCTGCATGTCCAGTCTACCATGATCTACAATTTAATGGTATGAGTACAAGGCTCCTTCATCATTATGTAACCTCCTCAATTTCCCAGTAGACTCAATCCTTTTCGGACCAAATATCTTCCTAAGCAGCTTGTTTTCAAACAAACTATCCTCCCACCTCGTCTTGTAAAGTAAGAGACCATGTTTCACACACATAGAATAAACTAAACAATTTTAGCGGTTCTCTAAGTTTTACATTAGTTGACAGTTGATGAGATGTGAACAACTTACTAACCAACAAATAGAATGCATTTTTTAAATGTATTCTTTTCCTAATTTCCAATCTAATATTGTTATTGCTAGTTAAAATTGTTCTTAAATATTTAAACTCATTAACCCTGTCAAATTATATGTTATGTGAAGTAATCTCTAAATTATTGTTTCCAGTCTATGTCCTCTTTGTGATCATATACTTATTATTTTCAGCGTTCACTTCTAAATCTATTTCCTTACTAGCGTCTAGTTAAATTTTTTCATTTCTTGCAACATTACTATTACCCAACAAAGCTCATATGCTTATCTTAACATATAATAATTGTTAAACTTTTTGCTACCCTATATTTAATATAATTTTACTAAACAAAAATATGTTGTGTGTAGTACACATCTAATACTTTTTATCTTTGTACATGTGATTTTTTTTTCTCTCTAAGAAAATTGTTTATTTTGGATTAGGATTATTACTTCTTAAGTTAAATAGTCATGGTATTTAAGGTTCAAGATAAAAAAACTCTTTTGTAGTTACACTTGATGAATAGATTTTCTTTTTTTAAATTAATTATCTTAATCATTTCCAATAATTACTTTATTTTGTAATTACATGAGAAGTAGGCCCTTTATTTTAAACCTTTGTTACATGTTTCAATTTAAAGATAACTTATTATTAAAAGAAGAAAGTTGAATCAAATCTTTTGGTGTCTGCCACCATTGGAGCTATTTTATCATCCTAAACATAAATATTATGTATACATAGTTAATTAATAAAGTTTCAAATAAAGTAATAAATTGAACTTACATCTAATGAAGGACCAATTCAATATTAAATATTTCTTAGTATCTCAATCTTTACCATAATTTAATTCAGTTATATTGAAATGTTTTCATCATATATTGAAGAATAAGAGCATGCTGCGAAGAATTGCAGTGAAATATAAAATAACGTGTTTTAAAATCCTGTAGGTTCAAATGAATGCGACATGAACCATGTAACAGGCCGTGTCCCCAACACTAACATGCACAGTGTGGAGGGATCTAACCCTATTTGGATGCAGGCATATGAAAATGAATGGTACAAAGAAGCTGACTCTATGAGGTAACAACACTAGTTTCAAATAGGTATTTATAATGTGCTTTAGTGGCCGCATGGTCTAAGGCATCATTCTCGTGTTAGAATAAACTGCCGATGACAGGAAGATCTGAGTTTGAATTCCTGTTGGGTTACTGAGAGTGGTTTTCCACTTTCCCGCTAAGAAAATGTGGGTATACTTCTTCTAAATTCAATCTTCTTCATCCCTAGCTCATTGGCCTAATTAATACATATGTGTAATCTTAACAGTTAGTGAAACACAGTGATAAAAATAGTATTTATATATTACATATATATACATAATAAAATATAAGAACTTTTTAAGCCCATAGATGTATGGTAGTCTGCATCTGTGGTCTAGGGGTCAGAATTTCAGGCTATAAATCCAATGGTCCCAGGTTCTATCACCAGCACTTCTGGATTTTTCTGTGAAACTGTTTATAACCCCCTCCCCCTTTTTTTTAACTACCACATCTTGCTACCTGTTCAGGTTATACACACTTGTACTAATTACTCTAATGAGTTGGGTATTATGAAGGTTGTTTTTAAAAGAATTGCACCTGCATTTGTGTGTGGTAAGTTATTTTGGAAACACTATCGTCAATACACCTAATCAGGATTTGAACCCTGATCTCTCTATCATCGGAGGTCTAGTCTAACACCATAATGGCGCCTTGGACTATATGGCAACTGAAGCGGATCGTATAATTCTAATGAGGAGTAAGATATGATGCTAAAAGAAAAAAAAAATATATAAGTATTTAAGAAATAATCACCAGTGAATATTTTAATATGCTAAATTAAACATTGAAAGAAGAATAGAAGGGCAAGGCCTGCAAACTTACCAGAAAACTGTAGGTCTCAAAGTTCACACTAAGACACAACAAAACAATAATTACATCATTTTCAGGGTACATCAGTCCCTTTCTTCAGCAGAAGAGAATAAAACATAGACTGGACTATGATAGCATGACTACCTCTACCCCAGAAATTACATTATGTGTTTTAGTGTGTCTTAGTGGGAACTTTGAGGTCTACAGTTTTCTGGTTAGTGTGTAGGTCTTGCCCTTTTAATGATTTATTTATCCAAGCCATTTTGGGCTATTTTCCCTATATTTTATTATTCCTACTTCTAAATTTGTCTAGATTTAATATAACCAACTCACCACATTTGTTTGAACATAGCAACTTATTTGTTTCAGTCAAGCCTCTGAGAGAGACTCCCTGGATGAAAATGCTGTCAGTAATGATGATTTGCGCCCAACCTCAAAAAATGCCAAGCCTTTTTTTGTCGGACCTCCACACACTTACACAGACTCTTCTTGTAACAGGTGAGAATTCAGATGGGTAGTAAAATGTTGATAAAAGAAATTGTTGTTTAGTGTCCACGGTTCTCATGTGTGTGTTTGCCTTATGAAAAGCACATGTATCATTAATATAAATTTCAGATAACAGAACAATTCTTTTAAGACAGGTGTCGGCAATATTTTTGGCTGCAATCAACTTTTCCATTTATCAAAGGACTAGCGATCACCCTTAGGTTACTCAATATAATTTTAATTCTTTTCTTTCTATACATCTTGCATTTAATCCTTAAATTCAATATGTTCTCAAATACTTATATCCCTGCCTTTATAGAATATATAATAAAATGTACACTTTGTTTACCTGAAAGGTAAGTCTTACCTTTTCGTGACAATGTAGTTTTATTACTCAATCAACTGAAAACTGATGTGAGATCACCTTATTGCTGACCCCTGATTTAATCAAGTGTCATCAACTTGAAGAATTTTGAAACAACCCAGTTACAGGCATATGTAAAAATAAAAAAGTTTTAATTTTTAATAACATTGATTAGTTTACATTGTAAGTTATCATTATCAAGTTAACATATATGAGGGGTTCGGGGCAAAACCCAAAACCATGATAAGCCTCACAAATTTTGATGAGATATTTCACTATTTAAACTTTTCTGAAATGTGTAAATCTAACTATAAAAATAAATAAAATATTCGTTGATATTAGCTCTCATATAGGTCTTGACTGAATATAAAAACAATTTTTAGTTCAAGAGGTAAGCTATCAGAAATAATTGCAAACACATTTTTTCCATAAAATAGGGGTTATTGTGTTTTGCCCTGACCCGTTCATTCTGCACCTAAATATTACTATCTATAACAAATTATATAATTAATTTATCAATGTTCAGAATGTTAATATAATCTGAAAACAGGTTGACTCATCACAATTGCTAATTATTTTACAATTGTTTAACAGGTCCAATATGCTACCTGAAGCTGAGGGAGTGAAGGAACAAAATGATCTGAACAGAAGTGTGGGTGGTGTTATCACCAAAACTTGTACCTACATTTAGATAAACTCAGTAACCCCCTTATAGCCAAGAAACTAGAGACTACCGAGTTATAAACTCGTCTGGCAAAACGAAGATCTCAGGATAAAAAAAAAAAGTGGGTCATTTTGTCACATGGCCGTTGAAGTTACAAAAGTAAAAAAATAAATTATATGTTAAGTCAGTATGGAAATCAAATAAGATGGTAAGGGTAGATGATATATATCTATCTCATTCTCACACATGTTGTTCATCCACCCTGTTCAATGTGTATGATCAAAGTAATAGATATAGTCAATTCCCAGTGGAGTGGTGCTAACTGATAGCTAGCAAAAAAATGTTTAGTGCAAATATTGGTTCAAAGTCCCTAATGTTAAACTATGTGGAAATAATTATTTTCTTAGAAAAAATAGATTAGCAATCAAAAGTGTTATTAATCATTTCTAATATAATACTTTCCTTGGGATTACTATATAATTGACTTTTTCACAACTTACATGAACTATATTACTAAGACTATTATGTTTTTTGTTTTGCAATTGTGGCAACAAGCATATTAAATTGTATGAAATAATAAATTAAAAAGTATTATATTCCATACTTTCTTATAAGTGACAACCAAAATAAATAAATGTGTTTTTATAAGTAAAAAGAGCCATAAAACATGTGTTTCAAAACATAACTTTTATTTTGTAAATGGTGTGTATAAAACAACACCATTTTTATGTTGTCATCAATGCCTTTGTTTCGTCTGATTCAACATACTAATTTGTAAAGGGAATGCATCCTTTTAAAAGCTATTGTTGGTAAAGCATTTTAAGTGCACCACAGATGCCATTTCCACAAAAAAAGAAAAAGTCAAATGATTACTTTCATAAGTTCTTGTTTCAATAATATAAAAACACTTAAAAGAAATACACAATTAAAAACAAATTGTTATAAAAATTTTGACTGTCTTAATGACAGCAGCTCAACATATGGTCGTGCAAATTATTTGGTTTGGTGAATTGATACCTATTGGTAACTTTTTCTAGCTACCAGTAGCCACCAGTCCAGTCACGAATCGACTTCACTATACATGTGTACACAAGATATTTATATGGATTAACCTTTCAAAAATATCAATTTAGATTAGTTGAAAAATTATGAGTCCAGGATTTTTGGTCTAACACGCCAATGCATTACCACTAAGATATTCAAGATTCAAATAAGAATGACCCTGAATAATAGCCTTGAGCACAGGACACAGCCTAAATAGCTCAGTGGCAGAGTAGTGGAGTACTTAGCCTAAAGTCCCATGTTCGATTCCCAGCCTAAGAGTAATTTTCCCGGTTATTTAAATTTATTTAAATACATTCATCCACCTATGTAATATATATATATACACCTTTCACTTACAAAAATAATCAAAACATCCATACGGTAATCTAAGGTATACATCTCTTTAGCACCTAATCTGGCGTTGGACTAATGTCATATCATTGATAAGTTTTATAACTTATTTAGTATTAATCAGTTACTATCCTATTACAGAGACCATATTAAAAATAAATCAACATTCAAACTATAACTTATAGACTCAACTATAATTAAAAAGTTTTGTAAAAAAAAATTGTTTCAATACATGTAATTTATTTTGGCTTTAAACTAAATAATTTAAAGTTCACATGAATAGTTTAAAAAAAATATTATATAATCCTATTTATACTAGTTTCAAATTGCCTAGATTATTTTAAAGACAAATTAATGTTAGCTTTT
>JBCFYV010002255.1:33920155-33934428 GCA_039000515.1 Timema cristinae
CTCCTGGCATCTTACGTGTCGAAACTTCATTGCATGCCAGAGCATGTTGCCTACTGTCCTGTGTTTCATCTCCCTAACCGTGTCTTGTATGAAACTAAATGTCGTAGTACAAGGCCGGTTGGGATCCGGATGCTATCGGTTTTCGACACGTGTGGGATAATCTTGCCAAAGGCTATCCCTACATCCCCAGGTCGAGTTTCTCCCTGGAAGATACGCCTACCTCAATTCTATTTTGACCTTTCCAAGTTCCCTAAAGCGACCACCCCACACTTTTTATACGAGAGGACCTTTAAAGAGCTCCTCGCAACCCGCTTTCAGGGTTTTAAACGCATTTACACGGATGGCTCAAAATGTGGGGCCTCTGTGGGATCCGCCTTTGTTGTGGAAGGAGCCAATTATAAATTTGGTTTACCTAGTTAATCTAGGGTTTTTATGGTGGAATTATACGCCATTTTTTAAATCTTAATGATTTGTTTATCATAAGTGTCACCGTTCTGCTCTCATCTGCACGGATTCTTTGAATGCTCTGTTGGCATTCTCCACACTCTACTCCTGGAATCTTCTCGTGCAGATGATACATTAGCAAATTTTTAAAATTGATTCATTAAGCCTCTGGCTTGCCTTTTGCTGGATTCCTGGTCACGCCGGTCTTTCAGGAAATGAACTGGCGGACCAGGCAGCCAAGGAGGCAGCACTGCCTCCTGAAGCGAGTTTGGGTGTCCTGTTTTTAGACCTAAAGGGTATGTCCGTCGTGGGGTCTTACGCACCTGGAACGAGCAGTGGGTCTCGACCCCTGCTCAGAACAAGCTGTGCTCCATCAGGGACGTTGTGTCGCGGTGGCCTTCTTCTGTACGAAAGTCTAGAAGAGAGGAGGTCATTGTGATGAGACTCCACGTCAGGCATTCATTTCTAATCCACGGATTTTTACTCAGAGGGGATCCACCTCCAGTGTGCGAATTTTGCGATGCTCCCCTTAGTGTGTACCACATTTTGGTGTAGTGTCGCAAGTATGCCCCTATTCGCCTGGCCCTTGATTTTAATGGTCACATTCGTTATTTATTACACGGCAGTGCAGAAGGAGTTATTTGTTTACTCCGTTTTATACACCAGACTAATCTTTTTAGTGCCATTTGAGTCACTTTCGTAAAAGGAGTCATCTGGCTTTTATCATATGAGACCTTTTTAACATTTTAGTATACTTTAATATGTTTGTTTTGTGGTTTTAACAATTTTAGTTCACTTAAACATGTTCATTATGTCTTTTAACATAATATTATTTTAACATGTTTGTCTTGTCTTTTTATTAGCAGGCTTTTTTACCATATATGGACTATGAGCCCATTTTAGCATTCCTATGGAGTGTTTCGAATGGGTATTCTCCTATATTGAGATCTATTCTTTTTGTATTTGTAGTGTGTTTTCTCCTCTTTATAGAGACAGGTGAATAATATTACTCTCTCCTGTGGAGATTTTACTATGTATTCATATTATATTAAGGCACTAATGATGATGTGCCTCTAAATACTAATATTATAATTTTTCAATTATTGGTTTCTTAGACTACACAATATAAACCTAACTAGGGACATGAATAAAATATTTCATTATCATATCAACATTATCTTCATTATAGTGGGTGACCTGGTGGTCTAGGGGTAAGGTGTCAGACTTCTGTGCTGGCGGTCGGGGTTCAATCCTCGGTCCCGGCACAGATTTATCTGATTTCCAAACTCTTCCTTCACCTCTGACAAGACATCTTGTGAATGTGGGGAATGCCAGGCCGCCACCGTGGTTCGGATTCCACGTTAAACTGTAGGTCCTTCATTTCATCTCACCATCACCCTACCATTACTCATTAGCGTAAGTGTGTATAACCCGAACAGGTAGTAAGACGCGGTGCTAATAATAATAATAATAATCATTATACATCCATGACATCCTTGCAGGAAAAAACAATAAAACTCTAAATAATCTATATTTTAACCAACAACTTAATTTAACCATTAATTGTTGGACAAATGGAAGGTTAGGTTTGTTAACTCATATTAGTTTTATTCATAACAACTAATATAGCCTATAGTTTATTATAGTTAAATTTAAGTTGCCTTCACTATTAATGGTGGCTCAACCACGGACTGATGACTTTGAAAAATTGTTCACAATTTGAGGTCATCATTGAAATGTGGTAACTGAATGGCCGGCAGAGTTAAGCATGGAAAACTTGATGTAGATCGCTGTTGAATTGAGGAATCTGTACACTTCATGGGATTCACAGGTCCAAAGTGGACATTACTCATCCTTTTAAAAGTCTATGAGTCGATGTTATATGCTTCCACATCAAATTCATAGAGTTTTGTTAATTTAACTTCACTGTCAAGTGCTCAATTTCAATGCACACCGACATAAAGTAGCGATAAATATCTCACATCACTAATTTACATTTATAACCCAATAGTAATGGTAATAATGATGTTTATAAAAATTATTATTTTTTATTGATAGTTACAACCAAAGAGTTAAATAATATTTTGTCTCATTTATTCACAGAGAGCTTATAGAAAACACTATAGCTCAAAAACATCTGAAACTGCCAAATGCAGAGCATTCCTTGCTGACAGAACTGTTGGTAATGAAAAATAATGAGTTAAAAGAAACATTGAAGTTGGCAGAGGAACAAGCCAAGATCAATTTAAAGATGGATGCAGTGAAGACAGAGGTTGAACGTCAAGATCAATATATTCAACAGTTGCAACGGCAGCTCAAAGAAGCAGAGCAGATTTTGGTAAAGTACCTCAATTTTTGTCATGGTAGCTCTTAAAATCATGGACATGTCTTATTTTTTCTAACCATGAATAATATATTCAAGCACTAATGAGTTTTTTTTATGTCATAATGGCATGTTCAAATCCTAACTGTACTAAATATAAAGATAAATACAGATATCTAGTTTGAGGATTCCATCAACCTCTCAGTGATTCCTATTCACGACCTATACTGGCTATCCAACATAGTCTCATTGCAAGAATAATACCTTAGACCAGACATGCCAAACCTGCAACTCACAGAACCAAAGTTAAACTGATAAAGAAACCAGCCTTATTTTTTATATAAATATTTATAAATGCATTAGAAAATGTTATTCATGGTCAAATCCATAACATTTTACAGATGTGCCATCTTACTACCCATTTATATTATATGCTTATGTACTAATTACGCTAATGGTTTAAACCATTTTTGGAAAAACTACCCTCAGTACTCCTGACTGGGATTCAAACCTCAAATCTCCCAATCAGTTGCAAGAGTAGCGTGTTAAACCATGAAGCCACCGAATTGTATTTTAAATTAATTAAATCCCCCTGCGGGACGGGGTTTAGAATAGTCCCTCAGTAACCCCTGCTTGTCGTAAGAGGCAACTAAAAGGGGAGGCTTCTGTGCAGGACGTACCTCGTGCAGGACAAACCTATCCTATATCTCTCCATTCACATCATTTTCTTCTTCCTTCACTTTCCCCCCTTTTTTTTCACTCTTCCCCCCTGCGGGACGGGGTTTAGAATAGTCCCGCAGTAACCCCTGCTTGTCGTAAGAAGCGACTAAAAGGGGAGGCTTCTGTGCAGGACGTACCTCGTGTGGGACAAACCTATCCTATATCTTTCCTTTCACATCATTTTCTTCTTCCTTTACTTTCCACCTTTTTTTCACTCTTCCCCCTACGCTTTATCTATCCTTACCTTTTTCTTCCTTTCCCCCACCGTTCATCCTGCACAGAGGCCTTTGGCCTTTCCGTTGACGACCTTGGCAACTAACTCGGCTCTTCTCTGTTTATTATTGGATACCACTGCCTTGAGCTCCCGAATGAAAGTGCGCCGGTTGTAATATCTTGGTAGAAGGGCCTTAGGGATGACAACCGGATACCCTACCTTAGAAAAGACCGGTTGCGTTCATGAGGGTCCCGGACGTAAAATTAGCACTTTCCTGCATACACTTGCTGCGGTGACCTCTTTTCCGGCGATGCTCCATATGAAGGTTGTCATGTCTAGCGTCGTATGGAGCCTCTCGTCGGAAGAGTTAACAGGGCCCTATGTGGTAGAACCAACTGGGATCAACCTGGGTCTACGATCCGAGTACTTTTGCAGGTTGTCCTCCAACTCATGAATGAGTTAATTGTCACAGCTGACACCTTACTGTCCGCTGGCACCGTACTGCCAAGTTCCGCTGGCATCTCACTGCCCGGCCCCTCACAGGGCCGTATTAATGATAAGAGGCGGAAACGGGTAAGGCCGTCCAGCCCTGTCTTGATAAAAAGCCAGGAAGTGGTGAGGCCCCAGCCCCGCTTCCTGGTGATGTCTCGAGTTGAAGAAAGTCTAGATCTGAAATGTGTCAGCCCATTTATCCTCGAAAGAGTGATAAATGGAGCAGCAAAATCTGACGTTTTAATAAGGAAACTGCGTGATGGCACCATTATGATTCAGACTATGACCGACACACAATCCTCAAATATTATGGCGATCTCCGAAATACCGTTGAGTAATACGGCAAATATACAGGTGAAGGTGGAGCCCCACAGGTTCCTCAATGTTTGCAAGGGAGTGGTCACTTGTTATGACCTCGACTGCGTAAGCATTGAGGAGATCTGTGAGGAGCTTTCCCCCCAGCATGTCACCGAAGTGTACCGTATTGTCACAAAAAAGAATGGACAAGAAAAGAAGACGGATACGTATATCCTAACATTTGCGACTCCTACCCTTCCGAAGGAGGTCCGAGCAGGCTTCAACGTGCTCAGGGTCCGGACGTATGTCCCTAACCCTCGGCGCTGTTTTCAGTGCCAGGAATTTGGGCATACGAAGCTGCGATGCCGTGGTAAGCCAACCTGTGCGGATTGTGGACAGGAGGCTCATGAAACACCATGCGAGTCTCCTAAATACTGCGTCATCTGCAAGGGTCCGCATTCCGCCTGGTCTCGGGCCTGTCCTAAATGGAAGGTAGAGAAGAAAGTCCTGGAGATACAATCTGAGAAGAAGATCTCATATGCCCAGGCACGCAAGGAATACGTATCAAGTCAAGCTCCGGTATTTCAAACTTCATATAGCCGGATTGTCAGTCAAAATATAAACTGTCCCAACTGCCATTGCGCAGTAAATCTTGCTAAGGAGCCAACGCGACCAGTGCCATTGGTCTCTTCTCGAGACACTTATGTTGATCCCGCGCCAACTTCTGTGGCGCCTAAATTTTTAAAGGAGGCCAAACCGCCACAACGGTCGTCTCCCCCACCTATACCACCGAGGAGACCTCCTCGAGGAACCCCCCAGAGCCCACCTCGGGAAATCCCCTCGAGCCCACCCCGGGTACTAAATCAAGGGCGGCCGTTGTTGAGCCTCTCACAACCCACCTCTGTGCTTCCGGAGGTGGGGACGAGTTGCGGAACAGGTGAGGTCGCTAAGGCGAGTCCCACTGGTGCCTTGAAGGACCAGCGCGAGACCGCTTAAAAATATTATATTAAATAAGCGTTGAAGGCCTTAAAGCCCTCGAACAAGAATCAGACTACCCAATCTCTCCTTAATAAACCAAAGCCCCTCCTGAAGCGGGAGGTACAGGAGAGACTGGGAAAGGCAAGAAGGCCTAAAAAGGACCTCAACAAAATTTTATTCCTTAAGGATAGTGAAATGGACTGCGAGGATAACTAAATTTTATACTCGTAAAGTATGTCGCTACTACAATGGAATTGTAGGGGTTTCTATGCTCGTGTAGAGGAAATTAAACTACTAATTTCTTCCCTGCATCCTCCCATCTTGTGTTTGCAGGAAACCCACTTCCGCCCAACTGACAACCCGATGCTTCGTGGGTACGATGTGTATCGTACCGACAAGCCTTTCTTTGATCGGGCTAGCGGAGGTGTAGCTATATTCGCACGAAGCACTATATATCATAAAGAATATAAATATTGTCTCTGATCTCCAAGTGATTGCTGTCAGAGCCTCCCTTCCTATGGAGGTAACCGTATGCTGCATTTACCTTCCACCAGGTGAACGGGTTTTCAAGAGGACTCTAGAGGCCCTCTTTAGACAACTTCCCGCCCCCTATATCATCTTGGGGGACTTTAACGCGCATAACCTGGTGTGGGGGTCTAATTTTACAGACGCCCGCGGGAGGATGGTAGAGGATATTCTTGTCTCGGGAAACCTGGTGTTAATGAACACCGGGACCCAGACACACTTCTCCACCTTTAATGGTGTATCCTCTGCCATCGACCTAGCTCTATGTAGCCCCGGGATTGCTGCTCACTTCTTTTGGGAGGTTCACTCGGACCTATGTGGCAGCGATCACTTTCCCATTCTGCTTTCACAAATTCAAGATCCTCCCATTACAGCACAGTTACCACAATGTATGCTTAAACGTGCTAACTGGGATAAATTCCGTGAGCTCACCATATTCGATGAACCCCATTCTCCTGACGTCGGTGTTAAGGCTAGACATTTTACCTTGACAGTTATTGCGGCGGCGAGGGCTTCTATCCCCAAATCCGCTCCATCGTCCTGTTCCCTGGTGGAACGAGGAGTGTCAGTTGGTTATTTCTGACCGTCATAGAGCCCTGCATTTCTTTAATCGACGTCCTACTTGGGAGAATTTGGAGTCATTCAGGATTCTATGTGCTAGAGCTCGCCGTGTCATTCTAGAAAGCAGAAGAGAGGCTTGGAGACAGCTTATTTTTACCCTTACAATTTCCACTCCTACAATTAAGGTTTGGGACAATATTCATAAATTAAGTAGAAGCAAAAATTCCATTAATAATATACCTGCCCTTATGTCTAACAGTTTGCTTGTAACCCTGTGGAGGTTGTCAATGTATTGGGCTCGATGTTCGTCGCTATTTCTAGCACTGCGAGCTACTTTAACGAGTTTGCAGTGCATAAGCGGAGCATCGAGTGCCTTAATATTGATTTTTGGCCAAAGTCGGGGGGAGGATTATATCTCCCCCTTTACTAAAGATGAACTTACCTATGCCCTGTCCTAGGTGGGCAGTACAGGTTCTGGCCCTGATGACATCCATTATGAAATGCTGCGTCAACTGCCACCTTCTGGATGGGCGTTCCTCTTAGACCTCTACAATAGTGTTTGGGAATCCTTTCAGTTCCCAACTCTATGGAGGCAAACACTCGTTACCCCAAATATAAAAGTGGTAAGGATAAATTGGAGCCAACTAGTTTATAGACCGATAGCCTTAACCAGCTGTGTCTGCAAAATATTGGAAAAACTGATAAACATTTTATATGGTATATAGAATCTCGCAATCTGATATCTAATATTCATTGGGGTTTTCGCTGTAACCGATCCACGGTGGATCACCTTGTCCGTCTAGAGTCAGCTGTTCTTGACGCCTTTCTCCATAATCACCATCTTCTGGCTGTTTTCTTCGATCTGGAGAAAGCGTACACCACCACCTGGCAATACGGCATATTGAAAAGACTTTTTAATTGGGAATTTTGTGGGAACCTCCCTGTTCTTATGTCTAATTTTATTTCGAATAGACACTTCCAGGTAAGGTTAAACAACACTTTATTCGGTGATTTTATTCAAGAAAATGGGGTGCCTCAGGGTAGTATTTTGAGCTGTACTTTGTTCACTATCACGATAAATAGCACTGTGAACGACGTGCTCTTACCTGTTTGTTCATGCCTTTTTGTAGACGACTACGCAATTTATTGCAATTTATCCAGTCTCCACAGGGCCTGAATGGCAGATCCAACTCGCTGTAAACAATTTTTGATCGTGGGCATTGCATAATGGCTTTCGCTTCTCTGTAGCCAAGACGACGGTCGTCCACTTCCTTAGATTACGCTGAATACAACCAGCCCCCAGTATTTTAATGAACCACGTTGGTTTACCATTCTCATAGACTGTAAGATTTCTAGGACTTTTATTTGATTTTAAATTAACTTGGATCTCCTACATCAAAGACCTGAAAGCGAGCTGTGTCAAAGCATTCAACCTGCTCAAAGTGGTTAGCGGTCGATCCTGGGGTGCTGTTAGGGAAACCTTTATGCACCTGTATAGGGCCCTGGTAATATCTAAACTAGATTATGGCAGTTTTGTTTATTGATCAGCGAGACCTTCAACGTTAAAGATGCTGGATAGTGTCCACCATGCTGACATATGCCTGGCTAATGGTGCCTTTCTTACCAGTCCAGTCGTCAGCATCTCTGCCGACGCCGGTGATTCCCTTCTTCCCTACCGGTGGTTCTATCTTATGGCATCTTACGTATCCAAACTACATTGCAGGCCAGAGCATGTTGCCTACTGCCCCTTTTTTCATCCCCCTAACCGTGTCTTATATGAAACCAAATAGTGTAGTACAATTCCGGTTGGGATCCGGATGCTATCGGCTTTTGACACGTGTTGGATAGTCCTGTCAAAGGCTATCCCCACAACCACAGGTCGAGTTTCTCCCAGGAAAATATGTCTACCTCATTGCTATTTTGATCTTGCCAATTTCCCTAAAGTGACCACTTCAATCTTTGTATATGAGAGGACCTTTAATGGTCTCCTCTCCACTCGCTTTCACGGATTTGAGCGCATCTACACTGATGACTCTAAATCTGGAGCCTCCATGGGATGTGCTTTTGTTGTTGAAGGATCCAATTTTAAATTTGGGTTACCTGGTGAATCCAGTGTTTTTATGGTGGAATTAAACACCATTTTTAAATCCTTATGTTTTGATTATCGTGTCACCGTTCTGTTCTCATCTGCACGAATTCCATGAGTGCTCTGTTGGCATTATCCACACTCTACTCCTGGAATCCCCTCGTGTAGATAATACATGAACAAATTTTAAAAATCTATTCACTAAGCACCTGACTCACCTATTGCTGAATTCGTGGTCATGCTCGTCTTTCAGGCGTGGGTTCTTAAGAACCTGGCATGAGCAGTGGGTTTCAACCATTGCTCAGAAAAAGCTGCGGTCCATCAGGGACGGTATGTCGTGGTGGCCCTCTTCTATACGAAGGTCTAGAAGAGAGGAGGTCATCGTGACTAGCCTCCTCGTCGGGCATACATTTCTAACCCACAGATTTTTATTAAGAGGGGATCAACCTCCAGTGTGTGAAGTTTGCGTTTGCTTACCACATTTTGGTGAAGTGTCGCAAGTATGTCCCTATTCGCCCGGCTCTTTATTTTAAAGTTGACTTTCATTTTTTATTATGGGACAATGCATAAGGAGTTATTTGTTTACTCCATTTTATACGCCAAGCGAATCTTTTCAGTGCCATTTGAGTCACTTTCGTAAAGTGACTCATCTGGATTTTATCTCATATTGAGATCTTTTTAATATTCCAGTATACATGAATATGTTTGTTTTGTCGTTTTAACAGTCTTAATACACTTTAACATGTCTGTTTTGTGTTTTTAATCATTATTATTTTAACATGGTTTGTCATTTTAACGTGTTATATATTTAATATGTTTGTTTTGTCTTTTATTGAAGTGATACACCTGTGGTTTCTTTTTAGCATGTGTATCTTTCAATTTGTACTAATAGCCCATTTAAGCACCCCTATGAAGTGTCTAGAATGGGTATTTTTTCATATTGATATTTATTCTTCCTTTTATATAGATATAGATATCACATATTGTTATTTTATATTGTGTATTCACCTGCATACACAGGTGTATTATTATGTCTCTCCCATATTGGGATTTTACCATGTATTTTGTATCGTTCAATGCTCTAATGACCTCACTGTGTTGATGGGCCTATAAACTATAGTAGTAATAATAATAATAATAATAAATTTAGCTCTATTTTCATAATTTCTTGGTCACCTTCGCTGTACTTTGATAATTGAAATCAAACCATACAAAAATAGACTTTGTTCATCGTTAGATTTCATCAACCTATATTTAAGAATTATTTCTATTTTGTTTTCTAAAAGCACATTATCTCCCCCCCCCCTCCCCCCATGACAATTCATACCTAACATATGCAATTTTAGTTTCATTTTCTTAACCTCATTCAATCTACCAAACCTTTTCTTTGTTTTAGAAACTCCCAATCGCGGTGCACTACTTTCATCGTTAGATGACTTATCACGGTCTTCGGCTTGATAAATATATATCATTAAACTACTCATTAAAACCTATCAAAAGGAGTGGAAAAAGTAAAATAATTTTTTTTTTTATTTAACATGTTCTTTCCCTGTACCCTTCATATGTATTTTGGCTTATTTTACTTAAGGTGCATTCAAATAACCAAAGATTAAGACTATCATGGTTCTACTGTGTGTGTGTGTGTGTGTGTGTGTGTGTGCGTGCGTGCGTGCGTGCGCGCATGTGTGTGTGTTTTTTTTTCTAAAAGGTTGAACTTAACATTAATCTACAAAACTAGTTCAATTAAAATGAAGAATAATTAATCTCCTTTGGCATATTTGTATTTTGTTCTAGATAATACCTCAAAAATAAAAATTATTTACAAAGAATAAAGTTCTACGCATAACCAAAGAGTAATACATTTTTTTATCATGTTTAAAGAATTCTTTTCAAATCACAATACATGTTCCTTTTTTGTGTTGCATGTCTACTGAAATGCAGGCCACTGCTATCTATCAGGCTAAGCAAAAGTTGCAGTCGATAGCTCGTGCCAACAAGCGCCCTGTGCCATCTGAAGATCTTATAAAATTTGCTCACCGAATTAGTGCATCTAACGCAGTTTGTGCACCTCTTACTTGGCAACATGGAGACCAGCGGCGGCCTTATCCTACAGGTAATCTCTAGTCATAATAAAAACATTGTTATATTATAGCAGGATTCCCAACTTGTTTCACTCCAGGGCACACTTAGTCTATGACAATATTTTCACGGCACATTTGTGTAAAGGCTGTAATATAATACATTTCTATATTAAACTAGCTCAACCATAATAGCATTAACAGGGGGACATTTGTTGAAAAGATCACCATAATATATCAGAGATTCCAGTTTGCTCAACCATCTTGACATTCACAGGGGGACATTTGTTGAAAAGATTAGAAATTCCAGCATCATCCATTGCTCCCCATAGTGTTTCTCTAGTAGCATTGTAACATCTCTTACCTTTTTTTGGCTTAGAGCAATAATATTGGGTTTATTTTCAACTTGATGACATTTCTTTGTGATTGTACAAGAAACGCCCAGGTCCATCGAGTATGACACCTACCCTTGCAATAAGCCATTATTGTTTCTTCTTTACACTGGGAAAACTTGAAATGCCATCTGCTACCTTCCAGTTTATTACCTCAAAATCCTTTTCTATTCTTGTGACAGTACAGGAATCCCTGAAGATGTTAAAGTACTGATATGGGTGTGTGATGGTTTCAAGTTTTCACACCTTTCTTTCGATCACACCAAACACCCTCTCTGGGGCTGTGTTAGGAGGACCGGAAACTGGAAAGTGCGGCACAATCTTGTTGATGTTTCTCACATATACACGAGCATATTTACGAAAACTTATTAAATATGTTTTAAAAACTGTTTTAGGCATTTGCCTGGAGAAAGAAAGAAATGTTTGCGGGCAAATATCTGCCTGCATTTGTATTTCATCAAGGATGGAAAACACACATACATTTGCTCACATTCGTGCCAGTGTGGATGTCTTTAGCGGTCAGAAGTACAGTAGCCCCATGGCTTCTTTGGTGCTGACTGACAGCTCACAGTTGACATATGACAGTCAACATTTAGGTATATATCTACATTTTGACTGTCAGAAGTGACAGCTGCTAAACACATGTTTTTGCAGATCATATTATTCGGCCAAGGGATACATAATTTGGTCTAGTAACTTTTCAAAGCTGTCAGCTGTCAGTCAGGGCTGGTGTGCTGGCCATTCAAAAAGTTTCACTTTGTTCACTTAAAACTACTCTTTTATTTTTTGTTATTTGTGGCAGAGGCTTTTGCAGTGCGACAAAGTACGCCACCCCAGCATCTGTAAGGCACCGTAAAACTGTTGATGCACTAACCTGAAGTCTATGGTGCTCATTCAGCTCAGTCACAAGATCAGGGAGAAGTGCATTTTGATTCCATTTAGACTTCTTTACTATCGTCCTCTCTTGCTGGCTGATGTCTTTCTTGGACTTTAGCAGCGAGGCATGTATTTCACAACTCCAAGAACTTAAACAGTCAGACAATACACCAATAACATCAACTGTGTTTTAAACATATTTGACTAGCAAAGAACAAAGAAGGAACATTTCCTCGGACCATCTTACTTCTTATTTTAAAGCTGCAGAAGATACGGTTCGCTTTTGGTTGAAGTTATATTAAAAATATCGTCTATCCTTTATGAGTACGAAATGAAAAATTTACCTGCTTATCATCCTGGGAATTCCTTGCAGTGGTTGAACCTCTAATCCTCATACTTCCAACCAGCGATAACTTATGCACATGACATCCAAGGTCAATTCAACCAATATGAGTATTTGGGGTTTCCGAGCTCACAGTCCATATTGTTAGAGGCACAACATTCACCTTCACCTTCACTGTGCGGCTCCATAATATTTAACCATCCAAGAAAAATAGTAAATACACTTTGATCATGTGCATTTTTGTATTTGGACCAACCCATCATGTTTGTAATAAACCACAAAAACCTTTTTTTTAATGACTATGTTAATTTATAAAAAAAATTGTTAACTTCCCTAAGAAAGTTATGTGAGCCTCTAATATTTCCACTTGGTGTGATTTAATTATACCTTAAAGTTACCTCTAGCCGCTCCTGTGGACATATGTATTTTTTGAACTCATACGAAAATAACAGGTAACCCGCTTATTACCATTTTTCGATCTTGTAAATAAAGTGTGATATTCTCCTTCTTCCTTTCTTGCCGCATTTATATTATGCACACAACATCTCTTCTTAGCTGGTGCCAATGTCACAACCAGTGGTTCCTCCTCACTACTGCTATCACTCATTCTTAATTTACTAAAACAATCTATATTTACACCTACATACAATCTTTATGATTAAACACCAAACAATATTCCAAATTTACTAAACAATATATCCATAATTGTGACCTGCTTACAGCTGAGCCTGGACTGACATTCTGCTCAGACCTGATCGTATTGAGTGTGCAAAGAGAGAACTATTTTCTTTCTGATCTGGCGTTCTGAGCTGATCTGATCCAGTGTGCGCTCTGCTTTACTCTTTCATATGGAGATTTTACTATGTTTTTAGTATTGTTTAAGGCCCTAATAACCTCATTGTTAAACGGGCCTATAAAACATAATAATAATAATAATTTATCTTTCCTTTATTATAGTGCTGGCCAACAGTCGTGAGACCTATAACAGGCCAGCACTGAAAAGTACACAGGTACTTTACAAATATATATATATATTAATTACATGAGAAAATAAGATAAACAATCATAGCTAAATAATTAAATATACTGATAAATAGTTACTAAAAAATAACCATAACAATAAAAAATAATTAAAGAGTAGTAAATTATAAGCATTTGAAAAGCAGTAACAATAAGCAAAAAATAAATCAGAATAATGCAAATTTACATATTTGAGGCATAGCCTCTACAGGATAAATTTGTGACAAGGCAGTTCCTTAAATAAAAGTCGAATTTGACAGATCTAGAATTGATACTTTTGATACAACGGCCTATAGAGCTCACACATTCTAAGAGATTTTGAGAGAAAATAATTTTGGATAACGAGAGGCCCGAGACATGTATACCTACATGATCAAGAGTAAATTAACAAGAAATTTTGCTATTGAAAATATCAAAAATAAAAAGGGCATCACACTAAAGTCTACATAAAATGAGAGTTTGAAACCCTAAGAGGTGGTGGTAGTAGTTGTAGTTGTTTTAATTGTAGTGTGGTATAAACGTGGGGAAAGATGATTTATTCAATGAAATATATTTTTACATTATTACATATTTTACTATATATTTAAAATGATTATGCTGCATATTTACATACATATTTTATAGCTTAATACTAGACAAAAATCTAGTCTCTACTTATCACTATTACTACTATATACTTATCAGCATTAATTGAAATAAATGTTGGTTTTTTGTTTCAGACATAGAGATGAGGCTGGGTTTCCTTGGTCGGCTGAGTGATATGCCCATTAATGGGCCATTGTTGCAGCAACAAAATAGTCTCACAGACATTCACAGGCCAGGTGAGCAGTACTTTAGTGGCACAAACTCCAAATAAGGAAAAATTTAGCGGAAATGTACCCATATATATGGGAAGGAAGAGTGATGAACCATTTAGGGAAAAAC
>JBCFYV010002255.1:33934528-33989033 GCA_039000515.1 Timema cristinae
CCGGGACCCATGACCGTTCATGGGGTGTGAACCACGTCTATACAGTTCGCTGGATCTTAAAGCGAGATAACTAAATCAATAGTAAACTTGAAGGATGTAGGTTTCTCCTTAATTGTTATGTCCTCTTGACCAAATGTACTAGGAGCACATCCTTCAAATAGGGATAATTGGAGCTCTTCACTCTAAAGGAGGCTTGGTCAGCATTGAACTGCATTCGATATTGTGTGTGAAATCCATTACTTGACTTACTGACAATCTAGTTCAGTAAGACTTCATCAATTACATATGAGAGAATATATGCAATAGCTAGAGAGCATTACACTATTTGAATTTTTTTAATATAATCTTTAATTTTTTAGGAGGGTGTGCACTTTAAAGCACTCTAGACATCTCACCACCGACAGGGATAAGTATGTACCTTAAAAAAATTGTATTGACACATATGAATATGCTCATTTGAATTTGGTTTTTGTTAAAATGATGGTCTTACTACATAAGTTGTCCTTTTGCAGAACACATGCCAACAGGAATGGAGCGAAGGAAAATAGTGGATACAGTGGACAGAGATGAGGTGGATGAACTGGATGATCCTCCCACACCAGTGTGCTACTTTATAGTGGGAGGCAATGAAGGGGACTTTTTCACCATCGAGCCTCTCAGACATGAGGTTATGGTCAGTATTATAGAGAGCACAATTTTAGTGTACATACGATGGTTCCCCACTGGGTACCTTATCATGAGTATATTTTACAAAATACCTGAAAATATATGTTAAATTATCTCTTTCATTTTAATCATGGAAAATAACTTCGCTTTCTAAATTATATGTTGTATTGAGTGCTATTCTTAGGGTATTTTTACTCTTCAAGACTTTTATGATTTATGATTATTATGAAACTTTTAATTTTTTAAGTTTACCAGTTAAAAAAATAGCTGATAGAATAAAATGTACCCTTCGTTTACCTGAAAGATAACACGCTTACCTTGTATGGTTCTACTATGGCGTAGCTTATTGGGTAGAGCTGTGGTGTGGTCCATCAAGTAATCTTACTATCTTCCAAGGTAAACAAAGTGTACACTATCCGACTTTAAGGAATTTATTATTTCAGTATCCATGAATTAGACAAAAGTCAAGGTAGTCACCTAGCCCATATCTGTTCCCATTTCATCATATATTTCATTTGTGGAGGGGGGGAGAGAGGTAAACGGATCTTGCATGGTTTAAATTGGCTAACGTGGGCCTTTATTTAAGTATGTCAGTTTTTGTGACTATCAGGTACTTGCTTACTATAATACCCCCCCCCCCACACACACATTTTCTATGTAACGTGTGTAGTTCTATTATGTAAATGACGTATGCTGATTTCACAATCTTAGCTTATAGGTGGTTAGGAGAACAAAATCACGTTTATAATCTAATAGAAAATACTTCCAGGAGTCTCAAATATCTTGTCGTACCCACCAATTACCCTTCCGATTAAATATCGGGCAGTACTTAAATTTATTCAGTATTTGCTTATTTGCAGTGTAGCTTATTCTTTCTAAGAAGTCTATGGGGTTTGAATTAACTTAGAAGAGGATGATTCACTTCCTCACTAAACCCAAAACAAGCTAAAAACAGATTATATTGTGATACTTTGGTCAAGAGATAAACGAGGAGGGTGGAAGGCTGTTAGAGTTATGTGCAAGAAATAAAATGAAAACGGTAAACATCGGGTATAAGAGGAAAATAGAAAGCCATAATATCACTAGACACAATGGAGATGGGGAGCAAAAGTCAGTGATAGACTAATTTCTCATGAATGAAGAAATGAAAAGGCAGACTGTAAAAGTCAAGGTAATACCAAGTATGTCTTTAGATAGTGAACCACAGGTTGTTGGTGGCAATATAAAGGAATGGGAATGTAGGAGAAAAGTAGTAAGACAAGAAAGAAGAATAAGGGTGTGGAGGCTAAAATGAAGAGAGAGAGCTGTACACAAGAAGTCAAGAAGCTTAATACCCGAGGATGAGATGCAAAGTGTAGAGGTTGAATGGAAAAGGCTTAAGAACATTTTGGTTGGAGCTGCAGACGGGTATGTGGGAGGTCAGGTAATAAAAAAACAGTGTAAGGAGACACCCTGGGATAACGACAGGGGGAAGGAAGCAGTTGAGGAGAAAAATAAGCATTCAGAAGGAGTTTTAAGAGTAGGAATGAGGAAACAAAGAAAGAATATAGGGAAAAGTAAAGAGCAAAGCGAGTTATACGGGAATCCAAAAGGATTCAATGCAAAATCGACAAAAATACTGGAACGGGACGTGAAATGAGGTAAGACGGTGTTATATAGCCAAGTAAAAAATAGGGGGAGAAAAAAAGACAAGAAGTTAAGAGTGATGAATGAAGAAGGAAAAATGTTGAAGATAAGAAAAGAAATAAAATGAACCATAGATGCAATATTTTGAGATGATGTTCAACCCAGGAAAAGCACCGGGTATGGATGAACTGACGGTGGAAGTTATAAGAGCAGCATCTGAAGTAGGTATACAAGGGTTATTCAAGGTACTGAGAGTGATTTGGGAGGAGAACAAGGTACCGAAAGATTTGAAAAAGATAGTTATAATACTTATTTTCAATAAAGAAGACAGGAAGAGTTATACAAATTATAGGGGGATGACGGTGATGTGCCACTGTACGAAATATATTAGAAGATACTGGAAAACAGAATAAGAAATAAAGTGAAAGGAAGGTGGAGAGAGGAACAGCACGAATTTAGGGAACAGAGGTTTATAATAGACTTAAATTTTGCCATACGGCAGCTGAAGGAAATAAGATATAAATTTGGGAAAGACTAGGAAATGGTATTTATGGATGTTGAGAAGGAATATGATAAAGTGGATCTAAATAAATAAGAGGCTGAAGTGGAAAGAGGATTTGTAATGGGAGGGAGTGAAAAGCACATATGAGGATAACAGGAGTTGTGTTAAGATGGAAAGTGGGAGGATGGAGTGGTTCCAAATAAAAAATAGAGTGAAGCACTGGAGTACCCTTTCCTAATTATTATTTGTAATGGTAATGGAAATTGTTATGAACAAAATGATAGGAAAACTCTGGGAGGAGAGAATGAAAGCCATGATGTTTGCTGATCGACTTGATGGTATGGGGGGGGGGGGGGGGGGGAGGAGAAAGAGGAAGTATAAGAACATCTACAATAATGGAATGAGAAAGTGAAAGAGTGTGGAATGAAATTTAGCAAGGCAAGGTGTAAAGGGATGGTAATGACAAGGAAGAGAATAAGGCCTAGTTATGGTATAAAGTTGGATGGAGTAGAACTGAGAAAAGTGCAGAAAGTAAAATACCTTGGAAGCGTGATTGAGGTGAAAGTAGAGCGGATGTATTGATAAGAGAAGTGCTCTTGAAGTGTAAGGAAGTGTTGTAACAGGAGGTAATTTATATCCATTGTCACATATGCAGCAGAAACATGGACATTGAATGTAAGAGAGACTATAAAAGTGGAGGCCATGGGAATTAAGTTTTTTAGGAGCATGTTAGCTAACACGAGGAGAAATAAGATTAAGAATTAAGTTAACCAGAAAAGAGTGGGGGTACAGGGAATATATGAGATAGTAGAGGAAGCAAGACTGAGATTGTATGGGCATGTAATGAGGATGGAAAACGGGAGGATGCCATAGAATATAAATGGTTGGAAATGAGTATGTAGGAAAAAGACCGCAAGGGAGGCCTAGAAAGAGATGGAGGAGCAGATATAAGAAAAGTGTTCAATGAGAAGAAAAGAATGGATGAAATTAAATAAGGAAGAGTGGTGGAAGGATTGAGGAAGATGGACGCATTTTACTAAACTGACCCGGCCACAGGCTAGAAAAAGTTGATGATGATGATGAGTCCTACTTATCCGTTAAGTTGGTTTCGAAACTAACTTCCTCTTGCGCTGTCTCATAAGTGATGTACACGTAACAAATATTGTTGAGTGTTTGGATCCCAATATACTACTAATACTTCAACCAAGATACATGCATATTAACAATGAAATTATAAACCTACAATGACTTTCTTACTGCATTTTAAATTAAACTATTACCGGGAGCAATTATTCGTCACCTAGACAATAGTTGCAGCTAAGGCGTTACCCCTTCATAAAACCCAACAATGGAAATATCTAGTAAATGTTTACGTAACTTAATTTTAGATATTCGACTAGATGAGAAATTCTTGTAAAAGGCCGCCATCATTCTGAAGTTCCACAGATATTGTTTATACGAGCTCGTCTGACTCGAGGAATTATTTTTTATGTTTTATACTTGTCATATGCTTATTATAATAAAGAGTCAGGGTCTTAATATTGCGAAATTTATTTTTTAGTAATAACATTAACTTAAATATTCAATCATTTGATATTACTATGTGTTCAGGAAGCTTCGTACAAGATCGAGATTTGATTTATTTAGCCTAAAATTTATGCAGGTAGCTAGATGTAGAATGATGTCTAGGATAATGTAATTAATGTTGTCCTAGGGTCAGTTTTGTTGAAATTGAGTATTTGTTTGTCGACAATATATCTCTTCTTAGTGAGTGAATAAATTAGATTTTGAGTTATTATTTTAAGATTATTTAAAGAAACTTTCGGAATTTACAGAGCAAAATGAATAATTTAGTTTAGTTTAGTTTTAAAAATATCTAATATATTCTGATTGGTCCACTCCACTCCACTCCTCTAAGTATTCTCATCCTTTTTGAACCATGTATCTTCATAAGTACCTTGTTTTCGAACATCCTAAAGTTATTTTCGTCATGTAAGGGTACAAGATCATGTTTCTCACCCATAGAAAACAACCGGTAAAGTTAATGTTTTGTATATTCTGAGCTTTACATTCCTTGAAATCAGGCGAATTGTCAACGACTTACTGATCGAATAGTAGCATGCATTTACTGACTGTATATTTTACTAATTTCCTCTCTAATATCATTATTACTAGTTAAAATTGTTTTTATATATTTAAATTCATCAATCATGTCAAAATATATGTTGTTTGAAGTATTCTATAAATTCTCGTCCGCAATCTGTTTTTTTCCCTCCGATCGTATAATTAGTATTTACACCGTTTACTTCTAAACCTATTTCGTTACTAGCCTATAGTAAAATGACCGCATTTCTTACAACTTCCTTACTATTACCTAAAAAAGCTAAATCATCCACGTATCCAAGTAACGTTTAATGTAATTCCTTCCCTACTCTCCTGCATTACCCTAATAGAATAATCTAAGGTTAGATTAAAAGGTAATGGGGAGAGTGCATTTCCTTGTTTAAAAACATTATTTATTTCTTAATTATTTGAGAAATGTTGGCAAAAACACTTGGGAACAGTTGTCATATAATTGGCTAAGGTAAGCGTAGCCATGCTGAGAAAAATCACATAGTTTTCAATTATTATCACTAATTTTATAAACAGTGATCTGTGCTCCATAAAGCAGTCAGATATGTTACGCCCCGGAACCGATACTATGTTACCAATAGTTCCCCCTCGCGACGGGCTTACTTTTTTACCCACACAGACCCACTTATTTTATTTATTTTTGTTTAAGATGAAAATATTTATAAATAAAATATTAACATATAAACTACAGTAGGCCCATGGCTTCTTTGGTGCTGAACTGACAGCTCACAGCTGACTTCTGACAGTCAACATTTAGTATAGTACCTAAATTTTGACCATCAGAAGTGACAGCTGCTAAACACATGTTTTTGCAGATCATATGGCTCGGCGTAGGGATACATAATTTGGTCTGGTAACTTTTCAAAGCTATTAGCTGTCAGCTGAGAGCTGTCAGTCAGCACCAAAGAAGCCATGGGGCTACTGTAAACCAATGGGATGTGTTCATTGGCATTACAAATTTAACCACCTTGATACCTTAGCTACTTTTGAAAGCATTTCTTTAATTATTACATTAATTTATAAATGTAATATCTATTAACAAGTAGATTTTTGGAGCTACCTTTAAAAAAATTACTGTAAATAATATATCAAAAATACTTTGTCAGAGCTAGGGATACACTTCAAAGAACATCTGAACGATATCTCTTGATACGCTGTAGCATTAAAGTGAAAGTGGAATATTTATCAAGCTCAGCCAACTATATTTTTGTTAAAAAAAAAGACACCGCCTTGGTGGCGTAGTTGGTTAAGGCGCTTGTCGTGTTTAGCTCGACTGCTGAGGACGGGGAGATCGAGGTTCGAATCTCGGTCGGGTGAACTGGGGGTGGTTTTTCCTAAATGGTTTTCCACTCTACCTCCACGCAAATGCGGGTTCACTTCCTCTAATTAAACCTTCCCCAATCCATTAACGTAATTAGTACTTAAAGCGTATAACCCGAACGGGTAGTAAGACGCGGTGCTAAATATTATATATTATTATTATTATTATTATTATTATTATAAAAAAGACAAAATTTGGCATAGTGATGTTATGATGACATAATTTCAAGGCAATGACAAATTGTCTGACTAATATTGTAACCTTGAAAATATCTTGTAACAGTTTAATAATATATACAGAATGTTCGGAAACTCATAGCCCAAACTGCACATAGAGCTTGTTTGAACCAAAAGTAATACAAAATCCCTCTACGCTTACAACTGGAAACCTATGCTAATACCATTAAATTGTGTTAAAAGTTTCGGCGTATAGCGGCGGGATAGCAAAGCTGTTCATGTATGTGTGTACAAGTTGCATAGGCGTTAGGCACATGCATGCACATGTAATATGGCAAGCATCTTCTGTGATGTTGATAATATATGTTATACCCATCCTACTCTATTTTCCATTTCCAGGTTGCTAAGGAGCTTGATCGAGAAGCCTCAAAGCAACATTTGATCTTGATTAAGGCAACAGAGGACTGCATCCATTCTCCAGCAAACCAAAACTTTTTTGATCCTACTGATGACACATATCTGAAAGTTATAGTAGAAGTGGAGGATATAAACGATAATGCACCCCACTTTGTTAAGAAAGTTTTCACAGGGGGCGTCACTACAGAAGCAGATTTTGGCAAGGAGTTCATGCAAATAAAGGTAAATACTATTATTGTTTATATTTTTATTTTGATAAGGGTGACCTGGTGGTCTAGGGGTAAGGTGTCGGACTTCTGTGCTGGGGTTCGGGGTTCAATACTAGGTCCCGGCACAAATTTATCTGATTACCAAACCCTTCCTTCACCTCTGACAAGACATCTTGTGAATGTGGGGAATGCCAGGCTCCACCGTGGTTCGGATTCCACGTTAAACTATAGGTCGTCATTTCATCTCGCAATCACCCTACCATTACACATTAGCGTAAGTGCGTACAACCCGAACGGGTAGTAAGACGCGGTGCTAATAATAATAATTTAGATAAGTTTTAAGTAACATATATTACCACTGGGAAAATAACCTGACCTGTATTAACTAGTTCCAGTCCAGGGAGCACTTAACATTGGTAGGTAATACAGCTCGAGCCAGACGATGCACCTTTTGGGATATTCTGTATTCTACTTTAAAATACATCAGTGAGACCAGTGAAACGGTATTAATGCTAATTTGTTTTTAACATAAAATTTGAAAACTTAATAATTTTGTTAAAGTTTTTAAAGTTGTGTATATATAAGTTTTTATGCGTTCATCCTTTTACCAAGTAATACAAAGTGATGGATGTCCTTTGTTCACGCTACTTCAAAAGAGTTTCAAAATAATTATAAGAGCAATCTATTGTTTAAAAAAAAATCCGGATGTTTTCACAGACTTATCTTTCTTCCTCAGGCAGTTGAAGGGGTGGCTGGGCTTTCCTAGAAATACTTAGTCACATAATGATAGTCACCAATTTTCAATGTATTTTAATTAATGCAGTCACCAATTTTTAATGTATTTTAATTAATGCAGTCACCAATTTTCAATGTATTTTAATTAATGCAGTCACCAATTTTCAATGTATTTTAATTAATGCAGTCACCAATTTTCAATGTATTTTAATTAATGCAGTACCAATTTTCAATGTATTTTATTTAATGCAGTCACCATTTAATGTTTTTTAATGCAGTTACAATTTTCAATGTATTTTGTTTAATGCAGTCACAATTTTCAATGTATTTTATTTAATGCAGTTACCAATTTTCAATGTATTTTATTTAATGCAGTTACCAATTTTAATGTTATTTTATTTAATGCAATGTTATTCATTTATGTTCACTATAAATTAGGAACTATTATTGCTAATGATTCAGGCTATTGATATCGTGGGGTGATATGCAGAGTGAGCTATTATCAGTGGGCAATACAGATGACTTGACAGAAAATTAGAATGAAAACCACCATTCCTTGTTGACCAGTTTACGGGAGTTGTTCAGCTCAACTTTGATCCACAAAAAGGAATGAAGGGCTACTTTGACTTTATGGTAAATCATGAATTTTTATTTTAAATAATTTAATAAACTTGTTTACATACCTCCTAGTTTTGTACATTCATTACCCAAGGTAGGTAAATAAGCATAACAATTAAAATTAAATAGCAGCAATAAAAAGTGAGATAGATTTAAGTTTTGAACAACGATAAAACAATATTTGCTATAGTAATTAAAACCATAATGCCAATTTAAATAATAGTTATATTAATCATGATGAACTTAATAATAATAATAATAATATTAAATATCAACTACATTACGTACAACCTGAACGTGTAATAAGACGAAGTGTTAGAAAAAAATAAGCAACAATATATCGTCACCGACAGTACTTTAACTATAATATGTTCACAGGTTACCTATTTGTAAAATAAAAACAATAACATAATTATCATCATCATTAACAGTTTCCAGCTTGTGGCCAGGTCAGTTTATAAAATGCCTCCATCTTTCTTTATTCTTACATCACTATTCCTCCTTTAATTTCTTCCATTCTTCTCCTCTCACTTTAACACTTTCTGTCATCTACTCCTTCCATCTCTTTCTTAGCCTCTCTTGCGGTATTTTTCCTACATACTTCATTTCCAACATTTGCTTCGGCTTCCTTTCTTTTTCCATCCTCATTATAATATGCCTGTACCATCTCAGTCTTGCGTCCTCTACTATATCTTGTACTCCCTGTTGTGAATGACTGTTTGACAGCGCTCCACGGCGAAGTGCGTCATCATGGTGGAAAAAGTCGGAACTAATCACAACCTTCACGCCCTATCCTTTTTCTCTATCAGCCTGGTAGGGACATTTTGACGATGGTGTTTCTTTTTGTATTGGACTTAAAGTTAGAGTTATATGATATGATATTCTGGAATTGTTTTATATTTGGTGGAGTGGCGGGAGTATTCGTAGGTAGTAGAAGGGAGAGAAGGCAGAGATAAACCTTTTAGATGATGCCCAAAGTGGAGCCGGATTTGTTAGCAGATTAGGCTAAAGGAGAATTATATATATAATATATATATATATATATATATATTGGTGCAGTGATTTTTTTTAAAAGTTGGTGTTGGTATTGTTTGTTGTTGCAAGGGATGGACTAGGATAATGGATTTTTGTATTGATTGCATTTTTATGTGTGGGATGTTATTGCTTAAGATGTATTATTTATTTTAACTTTTGTTAGTGTAAACTATTTTACTTTTTTTTTTGTGGTTATCTTGTAATGTGTTAATTTTTGTAAAGGATTGGCTGTTAGTGGATGGAAGACATGTTGTTTTAAGAGGATAATTGTAAAGCATTGGGTTGAGTAACTCAATAGAGATTACCTGTGAAGAGTAAAGCAGTATTGAAGATTTTTACAAAAATGGCCGACCATCTGGATAGCGATGAAAGGACAATGATGGAAGAGGAAGTTCATGGGTTAGAAGCACGATACTTAGAACCGGGAGTAGAACCGAAGGAGGTTTTAGTTATGGTTATTGCAGAGGAACCGCGAGAGGCTGAGTTGCCAACTCACCTACCATCTTCAGGTGTACCAGGAATACCTGCATGGGATATGAATCAGCTGTTGGCTTCATTCAGTGGTGCAATACGTGATAACAATGCAGTTTTGAAATAGTAGGTACTACAGTCCATGGAACAAGCAGTTGAACGGAATAATTTAGTTTGAACGAAGGTGATAGAAGTCAATAACGAAACGCTAAAGGCTGAAATTATCCGTACTCTACAAGAGGAAAGGATAGAGCTGAATGTGAGGATTAACGATCTTGTGACTACGGAGCAAGCCAACAGCAACCAGATGACCGCATTATCCAAAGTACTCCAGGAGACAGAGGCCTGGTTGAACGGGATGTTCCAGTAATACCATGGGGAAATTAATAAAGTGGTGACTTCCTTGGAGGACAATCTTAAAGAACTGTCTCTTTACAGTCACACCACCGAGGAGATAATAAATCAGAGAGTTAGTCAGATTGAAAACACTTTGCCGACCTTAATAGAGAATAGAGTTGTTAGTGCTATCGGGGAGAAGGTGAAGGGTGTTGATGTTTCACTGGAAGGGCCGAGTCGTTGAATCAATAGTTGCTGACGTTAAAGGAGGGTAATTTGTTATTGAATCAAAGAATGTTGCATATTCAAGCGGGTGTGTCTAATGAAGTGGCCCAAATTCCGGAGATAGTGGATGAGAGGATTCAAGAGGCTCAAGTGAATATGCCTGTTAAATAATTTGGTAATTTGGTTTAACCTGTAAGCGTTAGAGAAACGTTTACCTAAGTTTATAGGGAAACTTATGGAAAACCGATCTCCCATTTGAAGAGGTTAGCGGACATGTCAGGCCAAGTGATTCCTGAGCGTGAAAGAATAAGGCTTGCTGGAACTACCTTGCAAGAAGCTGCGTGTCAGTAGTGGCAAGTTGATAAAGATGGTATATCCACGTGGGGTTCATTTGAGATGCGGTTCAGGGAAGAGTTTTGGACGGTGGAACGACAAGCCCAGACCAGGGCACGCTTACACGGTGAGAGATTACGTGAGAGCGCCGGACCATAAATGGAAGCGCATTTGCTGAAGATGTATGAGAGCAGTCGGCATTTGGAGTGTCTCATTGATAGATCCAGAACTGATGAGCATGGATACCGGCCAGCTGCCATTCCGAGTCCAGGAACTGTTAGTGTTAGAAGAGAATTGGTGCAATCGTTCCGTGAGGATTTGAGAAGTTTGGACCAGTTGGAAGCTTTACAACGCAACACTAGAGGGCCCAATATAAGCAGGGAGGCTGATCCTCCATATCCTGGAGGAAGTCACCCAAATCATCAACGGGCTATCAGCAATTCATCAGGGCCCCACCAAGCGGTATAACTAATGGATGGCCAGCAATGTCAGCAGGGGGTATCGAACCGCTCAAGCGCGAGGGTAGTAGCAATGCAATATGCACCTCAAAGGACCAAATACTTCAGAAGATATGGAGGGTCACCATCACGATCATATGTACGAGATCAACAAATGGAGGGATGCGGCAAACGGTTGGGTTGACCAGCACGGAAGGTATCAGCCTTAGCAGATATAGAAGATTCTGAGTTCACTTTCTTAGAACCAAGTGTTGTATTTTGGAAATTGAGATTTATAGACTCTGTCTGTTACCCCTATTACTTGGTCGGCGCTAGCCAGAGGGTTCTCAGTTTTTGGTTACCAACCAGTGAGTCCAAGAATGGATCAGTGAATTTATTGTTCATGTGAGGCGTGTCGGTATAGTGTGTCATGCACAGGGACCAGTGGCAGGGTACCGTGACCGGACATTATAAGAAAACAGATATTTGGATGTTTAACTAGTTATTGTCGGTGACCTGGCGGTCTAGGGGTAAGGTGTCAGACTTCTATGCTGGCGGTCGGGGTTCAATCCTCGGTCCCGGCACAGATTTATCTGATTACCAAACCCTTCCTTCACCTCTGACAAGACATCTTGTGAATGTGGGGAATGCCAGGCCTCCACCGTGGTTCGTATTCCACGTTAAACTGTAGGTCCTTCATTTCATCTCACAATCACCCTACCATTACACATTAGCGAAGTGCGTATAACCCGAACGGATAGTAAGACGCGGTGCTAATAATAATAATAATTAACTAGTTATTTAGTATTTTTATCAATAAGCTGTATACTTGATTTAATGTAACTATATTTTATGTATTTTCATTTGTTTATTAATTTACAGACAATTACTTTTATTACTTAGTTCAGTGAACACTTTGTAAGAACGATTTTTTCAGGTTCTGGCTAACGATTCTGCTGGTCTCCAAGATATGGCTAGAGTATTCATCTATCTAGTTCGAGAGGATCAGAGGGTTAGATTTGTGCTGCGTCAACATCCACCAGAAGTCAGGGAGAGGATAGATATCTTCAGGGAGTGAGTAATATTTATTTTACTACATATCTTAGGTTTACTCTGGAAGATTACCTTGCTTAGTTCCACAATGGTAGAGCTTATAAGATATGGTGATTGTGTAAGTTTAAATCTATACCTTTGAGGATAGAGATACTGAGTGCAATAATAGGGCAATTATGTATTCCGTCAAGGCCAGAATGCTACCTTCCACTTCAGAATGGGGTTTATAACAGTTCCGCAATCGCCAAAGCTTGTAGTAAGAGGTGACTAAAAAGAGATCCCAACATGCCAATATGTCAAGAGCCTGCATGGCACATGGGTAGTCTTTCTCAGACGGAATTGTTTGGAAACCGACCTGAACCCAAGATTATGGGTAATGTGTGGTTTACAAAAGGCTACTAGTATTGCGGATAACTTGTTTGGAAAAGTTATTGAGGTACCAGAACTGGTTAAGAAACAGATTAAAGGGGATGAACCTCCCCACGATTATATTGAAGAGTACTATTTCAGATCCATCTTCCTGCCTTGTGTAGACGGATTTATTGTCAATCTTCAGCAACGATTTTGTCAAAATAAGATTTTTATTTCAGTAACAGAAGTTTTATTACCCAAAAACACACATCAAAATATTGTGAACGAACTCAAAAACTAAGCCTCTACTATGCGACAGCCTCTCAGGTAGCGGTTGAGGCATATACCTTTGTGGTGTGAGAAGTGAAAAGACAAGAAACAATCTGACATACCAAATGTCGGGTTAATAGAGCAACTGTAAACAACATCATTACAGAAACATTAAAAAGGAGTAAGAGAAGTTTAATCCTTATGACAGGACTTAGATATTGGTTCTACGATACTCCCTTGATTTTCATGTAATCTTAAGTAATTAATAAGTAGTTTATTATTTTTCTCATTTAACTCTTACACTTTTGTTTATTTTATAACTAGGCTTCCCCTCTCTAACTTCTCCATTAATGTTGTTATGTAACCTGCCTGGTTTACCTCACTTGTATCAATCAACATTATTTGACTATCTTCCAACTAACTTTTTTCAATTACGTTTACAATTCATATTAATTTGTTTTTTCAAGTTTCAATTCATTTTAATTCTTTTTAGACTGTTTACAATCAGCATTTTGTTATTCCTTTTTATTTGTGTTATACTTTATTCAATTTAATTCTATTTTTTAGATTTATAATTGGCTTAAACTTTCATTCGAACCTGTAATTTACTTTAACAGTGAGTTAATCCATTTTTATTTATATACATCTTGTATTTTATTAAATTTTAATCCTAAGGTTGTTTCTGGTTAGTAAGTCTATTATTTTAATTTATTACTGTGTACATCAATTTTATCATTCTCTGACTTACGTTTTACTGTCAAATATGCCAACCGTTTATATAACAACACTCTATTTGCTTAACTTTTATACTCATATCATTGTATGTTTTATCTATGCTATAACTTTAATTAAATATGGTGTGACGCATTAACCATCACTTTCATTATATTCAATTGTTGCATTTCATTTATCTGTATTTTCAAGCATTATCTAAGTCTATATTATTTTTAACATATCTTACACTCCTTACGGAAGAGTATTTAGAATGTTTTCTAAAATGTTGTTAAACAACAATTTAGTTTTCCTTCAAATTATTTACAGTTCCCGTTAACATGATTTAAATATTTCCACAAGTAAGAATAGAAACGACATTCGAGACCCATTAAATAAACAATCGATAATGTTCACAAGCTCATAATCGATTATTACAACTCGACAAGCGATAAGACGCCATTACCTAGCAACGAATTGATATTTAAAGAAAAGTAAGGTACATTTCCTAACTATCCTATTTATGCTTAATGTTTTTTGAATTATTGAAACGAGGCCTAAAGAGATTTTAGAAACATTAAATTTAACCAAAAGGAAGTTAAAGTTTATAGAAATAGAATTTTAGTCTTACATTATTAAATTATGACGAAAAGCCGGAGCTTCTCCTATTCCTGAAATGATTCAGGCCCAATTGTGTCGTCTGTTGGTTCAAGCACCAGTATATATATCATACAACTCAGAAGAGGGAAAGACAGGAAAGAAAGGTGGGGGTCACAATCTAGATCAATAGGGAACACATATTTGCGCATGCCAACATATCTTCGGGAAAGTCAGATGACGTTCGGGAACATTCTCGAGAGGGTTATTTTCACTGCGCAGTTTTTTTTACACTCAAGGTATTCGGCGCACTCGCGTCACATTCTTGATGGTCAGTGTTCTATTTTCCTGGCTCAAAGAAGGTGTGTCCGGTAGATTAGTGTTGTTTTTCCGCGCGGTCCCGGCCAGCATACAAACGGGGTAAGTTTAGTCCAGTTGTGTGTTTTACGTATGCCGTCGAATGCTACAATAGATTTGGCCTTGTATCTGTAAATTAAAAAGACAGGTTTATTACTTTGTTACAAAAACTATAAAATAAAATAAACAAAGCAATATGGGGGATAAGTCTGTTTGTTATATATTACCTTGAAAGTTGGCATAACATTGTCTCGAACTACATTTGTTGCCCCAAATGAAGTCATTTGGAAGCATTTGTTATATTTTTGGATATTAGTAAGGAAATGTATGGATTCCGTTCCTGTTCCTGAAACCAATGCGTACAATGGCTCTGGTGGCGGAACCAATGGCACTAATTTCACTTTGCCATTTGGGCAACACAATCCAGCGGCTTCATTTTTGTATTTCAATGGCTTACAATGTAAGCAAACTGAGTTCATAGATCCAATAGCAACGCATTGGTAGGCACTGTAGTCAATTGAAACATCGTAACTGAAAGCAGCTCGTTTCAAACCTGTAAGATTATTAGCTGAATGACGTGCTGCACGGGTTTGTGATATCCGAATCCTTTAAATTTCATTTCGCTCTTCACGTTGCTGTGCAGTCCGAGTAGAGTGAAAATTTGCTTGGTTTCTAGCATTTCGAGTCCTTCGACCCAAATTGCTCCGCCCGCGTCTTATAGGTGGCATGAGTCTTGAAATGAGTATAAATGGAAACACACACAAGATAAACCAATCAACCAAAGATAAATCGAGGAACTTGTTTGTTGATCAGAAGCGAAGATTTAAAAACAACCAAGAAAATAACACGCACTAATTGAGAATCTACCGAAAAACTGTTAAAGTCCAACTGTATATTGTAGAAAGAGAAAGGGACAAATCTACGGATGCATTCAAGTAATTTATATTAATTTTAAGGTTACGTTCATAGTTATAAAGTTACTAATTAAATTTCAAGTGTTTTTTATATTATGGTTTGGTACTCTTTTGTTTTATTTAAATAAAACGAAACAGTAAGTAAATGAATCGAAAGTCGATTTTAGGGTGTCTGATATCGATTCACTTAATCGATTCATTGCTCAAATCGATCTTGACCACCCCAAAAAAATCAATTCTTCGATTAATCTATCTCAGATCGCCAACCCTAGAATTGACAGCTAGGAACAGTTTGAATGTGGAAAAAGAAAAATGTGGTTTTTACGTTTTTCAGCGCAATTTTTTCAGCGCAATTTTTCTCTTCATAAGAACCTTCCTCGGACTTCAACGAATATTAGAGAGAGAGAAAATGGCCGAATAGGTCCAGCCGTTCTCGAGTTTTGCGCTTAGTAACACATTTAGCCATTCATTTTTATTTATATAGATTTTTATTTCTATTTTATTAATCCCCCTTCTTATATATTAACTTTTTTTCTTTTAAGTGTTTCTGTTTTTTTGTTTTGTGCTTAACTAGATGTACTTAAATTTAATAGTTCTTTTCTTAAGGTCAGACGTTATAGGAGTGTAATAATATAATGATAGAGTTCAGGCCAGTATTAAATAATATAGGTGACTAGCCTTAATAGATCTAAGGTAATGTAAAAAAAAAATCCCCCCTTTCATGCATCGATGAGAACTTTAAAACGATCCCCTTCCCATATCTTTATCTATTAATTGCAACACACCAATTAATAATTAACGATTGAGCTGATATTATTTTTAAACAAAGATAAATATTTTATTTACCAATATACAGCTTTACACAAATCTTGGTATCCGTGGTGATGTAAACAAAAATTGTTTATACAGATGAACCACTGCCCGCATAGAAGGAAAGGATGGAAAATTCGCTAGGAAAATTGGGTTTTAATTTTAGGCCACTCTCACAAAAGACCGGACTGCTGATGATGGGAAGATTGGGGTTAGAATCCCTGTAGGGTGTACTGAGGGTGGTTTTCCTAAGTGATTTTACACTCTCCCTCTGCGCAAATAAAGTTGCACTTTACAACGTAAAAATGCGGGAAGAAATCATTTGAGTGAATGGCCGTTCTAACAGCCAATAGCGATGCTGAAAAACTCATTTGGTTGCGCAAAAGTGGGTGCATTTAACACCGTATTGATAGAGGAAGGAATTATTTGATTGAATTACCGTTTTAACAAACATCAGCGGTGCTAGCCCACGAAAGATATCGAAGTTTAAATACCGGTGGGCACTCCGTCTAAATGTCAGGCTCATCTAATTCTGGTGGTGGGGGTGTTGGAATCGAATCCCTGCCAGGTAAACTGTTGGTAGTTCTCCCTCCACGTAAAAATGCTAGAACATTTTCTTAATCATCCTTACCGCACCATCATAATTTTTATATATATACGTTTAGACAGAAAGGTGCGTGTAGCTCATCTAGTTATGACGGGGAGGTCGTTGGTTTGATTCCCGTTCTGGCGTACTGAGAGATTGATTTTCCTACCCCAAGCAAATGCTGGTACACATTTTACATGGTCTAATTATATCAAACGGAAAATCTTGTCGACCAACAAAACCCTTTTGGATGTTGCCTTTTTTTCACTCCCAAATGGGGGGTGCACTTGAGCACCGGGATAAAGTATCTGATTGGACGAACGTTCTAAAAGACATTAGCGGTGCTAGCCCCGCGAAAGATATCAAAGTTCATATCCTTGTGGGCACGCCGTCTAAATGGAGGCTCATCTAATTCAGGGGGGGATTTTGGAATCTAATCCCTGCCGGGTAAACTGTTGGTAGTTTTCCCTTCAGGTTAAAAATGCTGGAATATTTTCTTAATCATCCCTACCACATTATCTTAGTTAATACGAGGGTCATTCAGAAAGTAAGGTTACAACATTTATGTAGGATCGAAAAGTGCTTGTATTTAATTGAAATTCACAGGATACTTTATAAATATATTGAACTATTTTTCAACGTAATAGTCGGCGAGATCGAGACATTTCTATAGTCGGGGCACCAGCTTTTGTATGCCAGTGTCATAAACCGCCACCGCCAGCTCTTTCAGCCATTTCTTCACAGCTTCCTCGGCCTCCTGATTGTTGGAAAAACGTTTCCTACCCAAAAACTCCTTTAGTTTAGTGAAAAGGTGATAGTCCAAAGGCGCTAAGTCGGGTGAATAAGGAGTAGGTGACAATATCTCATCCAAACTATATCAGCAACTCCTGTGAAACTCACGCGGTGTGGGGACTGGCGTTGTCATGCAGGAGGATGACTCCCCGGGTCAGCACTCCCCTTCTGCCGTTTTGAATGGCTCGTCTTGAGTTTTTTAGGGTATTGCAGTAAGCCTCTGCATTAATGGTAGTCCCTTTAGGCATAAAATCCAACAAAAGGACTCCTTTACAGTGCCATGACTTTTCCGGCTGAATTTGTCATCTTGAACTTTTTTGATGGCTGGGGAAGATGAATGACGCCACTGAAGTGATTGTTTTTTGGATACTGGGGTGTAGAGACATACACATATCTCATCCCCCGTCACGATAGAGTCCAGAAAAACTTCTCCCTCCTGTGCAAAACGATCCAAAAATTAACGCGCAGTGGTCACGCGATTTTGACGGTGCTCCAGTGTGAGTAGTCTGGGCATTCATCTCGCACACAACTTCTTGTAACCAAGATTTTCCGACACAATATCACCAATGAAACTTCGAGAAATGTCCTGAAGATCGTCAAGCGTCACACGGCGGTCATTTCACACTTGTTCTTCAATTTTTTGCACAATTTCGCCAGAAATCACTGATGGTATCCCACTCCTTGCCTCATCGTATCAGTACGGCCTTTTCTGAACAATCTAACCCACTTCGTGACATGTTGTCGACTCATCACATCACTACCATAAGCTTCCACGAGCTACCAATGGATATTCGCGGCTGTATTGTTCTGAAAAGTCAAATAACGGATGACCGCGCGGATATCGCACGGACGGTATGTGGCGGGAGCGCACGACGACCTCTCCATCGGAAGAATTTACTGTGACTGAACAAAATGGCTGGCAAACACGCGGGACGAAACAAACTGACCATTACGATCCCCCCTACAAGCCAAGTGCACCAACTTAGAAAAAAATCCCCCGGTCTCAGGAGTCCTTGTAACCTTACTTTCTGGATGACCCTCGTATATAGACGCTTAGCCAGAAAGGATGCATGTAACTCATCTAGTTATGATGGAGGAGTTCGTGGGTTCGAATCTCCGCTGAGGTGTACTACCAATAGTTCTCACTAAATGGTTTCCCCCTCTCTCACTTCACATAAACGCTGGAAAATATCTACCAAAGTTTTCCTTCCCAATGTGTTCTACCCCCGAGAGATTTGACCCACTGAGCTCACGAGGAGTGCTGGTGAAGGGAGGGGGAATTGCCTTGCGTCTGCTCAGTGCCCACACTCTACGCTAAACGGCCATCGGAAGAGGTTCGTGGTGCACAGTCCCGCCTTCACTAGCGATGCCAACATTTTATGGGACGTCACGGGAGGAATGCCCGACGCCGTAGACTGCACGCTCCTACACCAATAAATAAAAAACTCCCACAAATAAACTCCAATGCCAGTCCCAATTCTACCCAGACATACGATCCAATTGCACATATAAAAAAACTAATGGGACAGGAACAAACAAGTTTGAATAAGAATAAACCAGCACAATTACACCCTACAAACAACCGAATGACCCAGAGGTCTATGACGTCACACATTCCAAAATAACCCAGATGCCACACACACAGCATTGCGACATGGCGTAATCATCACAATACACACTCCCTCCAGATTGGGGTCAAAGGTCAAAATGCCGCAATACGCCAATCCATCTACTCCTATCATTGTGAAGTTTGTTTCATACAGGAAACGAAGTGAGGTCTTCTGTGTGAAAAGACAGCTTGCCGGGTCAGGAATAACTGTAAGGGAAGACCTAACTGCTGAGCGTGTGATCATACTAAGAGTACAAGCAGCTATACATAAGTTTGGTTTGAAAAACTTATGGACTTGTGATGCACGCATTGTTGTCAAGATAGAAACATGATAGTTGCACATAAACTGCATGGAAGAGCTACCCAGGGCACAGTGAATCATCTTGGAAATACAATTTATTACTTCTCTTTTTTTTAATATTTTTTTAATTGTCTTACTTTCTTCGTCATTTTATTTGTTTTTAGAGTGGTACTTGATTCATTGTTCTATGTTTTACTCATTATTAATTTACTAAGTTCTAAAATCAATTTGGTATTTTTTTCATGACTTCATTTGTTTTTAGTTTGGTATTTGATGTATTATTCTGTGTGTTAATTATTGTTATCAATTTTTTAAGTTCAAAAATGCGTGTATGTGTGCTAACAATCTCAAATCAAGTCTCAAGATTTCGGGTAGTGGCAAGTTTATTTTTTTTTTTTATATTTTTGTATGTTTGTGGATAATATTTTACAAGGGTGAGATAGCCCAACTACAATATGTTTTAGTGAGCTATGTTCCATGTCTGTTGGTGACCTTGACCAATCGCTCCACTCCGTCCATTCTTCTCCAACTCCTTCAACAATTATGACTTATGATGTTTCACAATGTACTAGAGAGCCAGACGCTATCGCTGCAGGTGGCCCACATAAATGCACAGTCTTTACTTAGCCATTTCCACGAATTCGACAGCTAATTTTCTTCTTTGTCCTTTCATGCTATTTTTGTTTCTGAATCCTGGTTAAAACCCTCCCTTCCTTCTAGCTTAGTACATCTGAGTGGTTATCAACTCGTTAGAAATGACCGAACCATGAAGGGCGGTGGAGGTGTGTGTATGTACATCAGAGATTATATTAAATATAAAGTACTATCTGTATCACAGAGTCCGTACTCAGCGCAACTTGAATATATTATTGTTGAAATAAACAATTCACAACAAATGCTTATGTTATCTGTAGTGTACCGTCCACCTCGAGTTGGCCGATTTACTGTCATTGAGACTGAGCACATGCACATATAATTGTAATGGGTGATTTACTGTGGACTCACTAAGTAGCAACAATGAAGCCTTGCAAATACTGACTTTATTTTCTTCATACAATATGACGCCATGTCACTTAGACGCAACATATCATACTGCAACCTCGCATACATGGAGTGATCATATTATATATACTTCAAACTCTAATAAAGTAATCTCTTCTGGACAAATCACGGCCTCCGGAATATCGCAACATGATCTTGTTTACCTATCCTACTCAATGCCTATGGCTAAAATCACATATCGTGAATAAAAATTCATAGATAAAGACAAAGTGAATGTTGATACTTAATCCAAGCCTTGGTATTTGGTCAACACTAAATTAAACATTGATGGCAGGTTATATCTTTTTAATAATATGAGCCTTGACTTGTATGATAAACATGCACCAGTAAAAACTCGACGTGTCAGTAGACCACCTGTGACTTGGATGACTAAATACATTAGGTTATTGATGAGACGTGGCCAAGCATATGCGAAATTTAAACGAGAATCGAGCCATTCACAGACAACATACATTTTGAGGCGTATAAACGTCTGCGTAATAAATGTACCTAGGCCATTAGGAAAACTAAAATTTACTTTTACCTTTCATTCTCAAATACTAGCCCATCACCCAAAAAACTGTGGAGGATGGGAGTGGGACATACACTACCCAAAAACAATCATATGCACATCAGTCCCAATAAACTCAATGAAGAGTTTCTTTGCATTCCTAATTTAACCAACAAGATAGCTAGAATGCAAACTTAAACGACATTTATGCCTTCAATGCAGATAATTGCAATTGTGACTATAATGATGACAGTACTTCTTACTTTACACATTTGACTCATCATGAGGTATACAAATCAATAATGAGAATAAAATCGAAAGCACAGAGTATAGACAAAATTTCAATATTGTTAATACAAACAATTTAGACAAATGTTATATCAACAATAACTGTCTTATTCAACTTCCTCACTTATGACCAGACAGTATCCCTCATTGTGGAAACTTGCAATTATTATGCTAGTAACTAAAAATGGACTAGCAAAAGGTTTACATGACTTTATACCAATAAGTATATGTAAATCTATTTCCAAGGCACTAGAATTCCTAGTGCATCAACAAATTTACCGACACATTAACAAACACAATTTGTTAAATGCTTCAATCAGGATTCAGATCACATAATTTTACATATACCACGTTGATAAATGTCACAGACGACATTAGACTAGCCATGGATAAGCGCGAGTTAACACTTATATTATTATATTTTTCAAAAGCTTTTAATACTGTGGATTTTAATATTTATTAGCAAAATTGCATGTATTATTTAAATTCTCTCCAGACAGTGTGCAGTGGATGAGATCATATTTGCATGGTCACCAGCAAAGTGTTATGATAGGCAACACGTTCTCAACATGGCGCCCAGTTGAGGCTGGTGTTCCACAGGGCTCAGTTTTAGGGCCATTGCTTTTTTCTCGATATGTGAACAATATCACCTCTTCAATGTCACACTGTAAATATCACATGTATGTAAACGAACTTCAAATATATATTTCCATTGACCCTTCTTCAATAAATACAGCCACACAAAGAATAAATATTGACTTAGCTGCAATAAATGCTTAGTCTGAAAAAAAAAAGTACTTGAATTGAACCCCGATAAAACTCAAGCCATTCTTATAGGAACAAGCAAACTACTACTGAATGTGGACCGTTCCCTGCTGACTGACATACAATTAAGAGTAGCTACAGTACAACTGACAACAATGACTAAAAACCTTGGTGGGATTAGCAATGAAAATCTTGATTGGATAGATCAGGTAACTTCGATTTGTAATAAAGTGTATGCCTGCTTGCATTTTCTGAGAAGAGTGAAGACTTTTCTCCCAGAAAATGTGCGCATTATCCTTGTCCAGAGCTTAATAATGCCACACTTTGACTACTGTGTTGTAGTATACAATGGCAAAAGAAGATCTAGCAGAACGACTACAAAACACATGTGTTCAGATACATATTTAACTTAAAACGGTATGACCATATTTCTAAGTATTTTAATAAACTGGGTTGGTTAAAATAAATGAAAGGCGAAGGCTACACTTATTAGTATTGCTTCACAAAGTATTATCAACATTCAGCCTCAGACCTTCCACGGTTCCTATTTCTGAAGGATAAACACACCAATGATACTAGACCAGAATATACTCTAGATATGTCTATTCCTATACATATATCTCAAACATATGATCGTTCTTTTACTGTCCTGGTATAACAAGCTTGGAACATACTAGATAACTCGACTATCACCTAACATTAAAATTCCTTTCAAGCATGCGTTAAGCAATTTATCTTGTCTAACAAGCTTAATTGAGTTTTTGAAATTACTTGAGCTTTAAATGAGTGTATGAATGGACATGCGAATGTTTTTATACCTATTTGAATATTCCTTTATTAAATTAGTTTTTTTTTTTATATAAATGTAATAGTGTATGTTGTATGCAACACTGGTCAAGTGGAAGAGAATGCTAATACCTTAACTTTGCCAGATAAATAAAGGCCATTATTATTATTATTATTATTAGTCAGTAAGTTTAAGAGCACATTTCAGCACACACACCAAACTAGGTGATTCACTCAATGAAGCGAGCCCAATAGGAAAGTTGTCACTACCGCACAAGTCTGGGTAGTCGTCACATAGATAATCACTCAGGAGGGAGTGGGGGGTGCAGAGCCCGGCTTTAACACAGGAATGTGGGCAGAAGTATAAGGATTAATTGTGAACCACTCTTTATCTCAAGTTCATCCCGGTTAACAGACATACAAGTTTCTGATATATTAGGTACTGCTATATCATGAAGAACCTCGGCATGTTGGATGCACCTTAGTCTTGGGATTCCTTTAATGTTTTTACTTTCCCATATAAAGAGAAAATATAGTAATTGTGAACATTTTCAACCTCTAATATTATATTATTTGGAGTGATGCCTCTAAATTTCTGGCAAATTTATTTTTTTTAATTCATCTAAAATATTTTTTACACCCACCCCATTTCCTCCCCCTCCTTTCTATTTTATGGAATCACATTTTACAATTTTAAATTTTCAGGCCTTTATAGTTATTTGTTGATCAAATGTGAAGAGTCACAATAAAATCAAATTAAAAAAAACTTCCCAAAGAATAGCCCTATAACATATCAAATTCAAACATAGTCTATCAACCATTTCAGGTCAATGCCTAAGGATTGACATACGGACATACATAACTGTAAAATCCGGAACCTATGCCTACCTACCTGCCTAAATTTTTATGATGTTTATATTCATTTGAAAAATTTTGAAACCCACCTCTAATTTTACAAACCCCAAATTTGGAATTTTATAACTTATTTGGTTGTCTGGATTATCTGCCTGCCAAATTTCAATTTTCGAACTCCTCTAAATTGTTTATACTCTTTAAGCAGAAGTAGAAAATAATTTGTTTCTTTTCCCACATAGTATGCATTGGGTGGTTATATAAAATGATAGATAATTAGGAAATAAATGTCAATAAAATATAAGGCTTGGCATTTACTTTTGCAACATAAAGTGTACGAGCATTACCACATGAGCCTGACAAGATTCTCTGGAAAAACTAATGAGGTGAGTCATTCTATATTGCAAGAGTAAATGCCCCTTCAATATATTATCGACAAATATTTCATCTGTCTATAATTTAATAGTCTTAACCAAGACAGATCGTGAGCGGAAAAAGAATCTTTACTCTTTTAGCATACCTACTAAAATTAAGCATTAGCGCTCAAAGTTCACTGACAAAATGAATGGACTTATCATGAGAGAGAACAAATAATAATATAATAATAATAATATAATAATAATAATAATAATATACGAGATTTATGTATATTTCTTTGTGAGCACACAAATACAGTAATTTTAAAGTATATGAAAAATGACTAGACATGGAAATCAAACCCAGGCCCTTTGGGTTAGTGCGCTGATGCTCTACCACTGAGTTATCCAGAATTCATCCTATGCGCAGGGTAATTTTTTATTGATAATCTAAAGCTGAGTCTGTGATGAACGTGCAGAAATGGTCATCTACATATGAGCGATCAATTGATATCGCACAAGATGAATCCTGACTAGCTCAGTGGCAGAGCATATATGTACTAAGTCAAAGGTCCCGAGTTTAATTCCTGTGTCCAGGTGTAATTTTCACTTAATTAAAATTAAGTGAATTGTGGTCTCCAAACGGACATTTCCATAATTAAAATGAATTACAGCCTGTGTGTTGTTATTAACATGAGTATATATTTTAGAGTGCTGGGGAATGTGACAGGGGCCATTGTGAATGTAGACGAGTTCAAAGTTCATGAAAATCAAGATGGCTCCGTGGACAAGACAAAGACTGATCTTTATCTACACTTTGTCAACCAGAGGGATAATTCTATCATGGAAGTCATGGATGTGCTGCGGCTGGTTGATCAAGAAATCGAACGCTTGGATCCTCTTTTTAAGGTAACATTTGTTGCTTAGTCTCAATATATTATAATAATAACAAGGTTTCATAGGCTTGTCGACAAAATGAGGTCATTAAGGCCTTAGACATCATGGAGGCCCATAAATGATCCATAGATGGCCCCTTTATCACTCTGCAATATTTACTTTTTTTGTTAATTTTTATGAAAAAATCAAATTGTGTATTTGGAATTTGGCCGTTATTTGCTACAAACAACATTGAATCATCAATATCCAAATTAACAGAGATAAAAATGATAAACTCTAGATTTCCTTCCATTCCTTCTTCAACAGCATGCTCTCTTTTCATTTTGTTCTGTTCAATAAACTTATAAGAAATATGTTTCTTTTCTATGGATTCTGCTCCAACTAAATTTTATTTTTTGTTAATTATTCAAGTACTTTTTTGCTGTTGCTATATTGGCACTTGAAACTCATATAATTAATTAACTCAGAAATATGTTCAGATGCTTTAAAATGCCTTCCAACAGTGTTAAAATCCTGAAATTTTCTTTTTCTTGGGGGTGGGGGTAGAGGGGGGTTAGGAGGTGCCACATCCCCGGCAGGTGGGACTCCAATCCACCTCTCATTTGGAAAACCCACATGGGCGCCCTTGTCCTGAATGTAATCTTTGGTAATCCTTATTGTTTGGAAAAATTATGTTTTCAGAGCTTAAGGAAACTTTTTTTATAGCACCACGTCTTACAGCCCATCCAGGTTATAAGGCTATGGACTAATTACTCTAATGTGTTAGAGATCAGTAAGGTCGAATTTATAATAAGTGTATCCGTATTAGTTTGGAAGGAGAGTGGAAAATAATTCAGGGAAAATCACCCTCAGTATACTTGACTGGAATTGAATCCCAAGCTCCCCATCATCAGCAGTCTAGTCTATTGCGAGAGTAAAGTCTCAGACTATGCAACCACTGAATCATCTTTAATGTAACTAACGAACAATAAAGATGTATCCTCTAATATTCTAAACTAACCTATTTTACGTATTACATACATTTACTTGGGATGAGGCAATCAAATTCTAAGGAAATTCAAAGATTCAAGAATATATCAGATTTGAAATTCTGAGTTAGTTTACGATTTGTTTTATATCGCTAATACTTCCTATTGAGAGGTTCAGATCCAACCTAATTGCAGGACAAACTTAACAATCAGACCCTAGACAAATAATTTGACACAACTGAACGTACAGTATGAATGTTACTAATACATAATAACAAAAAATGTTAACATTTAGTTTCCGCCATTTTATATTTTTATTTCCTCTCCAGTTAATTATTTTTCTCAAGATTCAAATTTAAATTTTATATTCGAAGGTAAAATGAAGATTTGATTTAATTAAATAGTAGATCTAGCACAAATATAATACAAACATCAAACATAGAATAAATTTAAACCCAGTCAACTTCGTCATATGAAACAAGCAACATATTTTTACCCAATTTTTTTATATTCAATTTGAGTATTTTCCCTGCACTTTATTAACCGGGAAGTTATATCAGCACACAACTTATACTTATTTACATCCATTACTGTTTCCAGCCTATGGTCTGTGTCAGTTTTTTATTCAAGTCATATATTCTCCACTACCGGCTTGCTAAGCCTGTCATAACTTCATATGCCTTATAATCTAACTTAAGATTAGGACAGGCACAACATCCAGTCCCGACCATTAATTTATCAATTTGAAAGGGTAAACACACATTTCACTAATGATAAATTTTTCGGCCATGCCAGGAATAGAACCCAGGACCCTTGGTTCAGTGACACGCCACCGACTGGGCTAAGGTGTTGCATACGACTTATAAACTAACTCAATTCTAGAATATACACAATATCCAGCCCTCTTGGGTGTTAATCATTAATTTTAACGGCGATGCCCCAACTTCATTAGTTAATCATAAATCTTTCGGCCCTACCAGGAATCAAACATAGGACTATTTGCTTAGTAGGCCAACACATCACAAACCGAGATATAGTGTCGGAGCTTTTCCTTGTCAACAGTGAAGTTGTGTTTTACAGGATTTTAATGTTTTGGATACTCAGCCTGCAGAGGCCCAGGCTCTCAAGAATGATGCGGAAAGCTTGATGTTGATGTGGCTGGTAGGAACCACAGTGTTCCTGGGACTGATGCTAATACTTCTTATCTCTATATGTCTATCACAGAAATATAAATACCAACGACAACTCAAGGCTGCCACTGTGGCTGCATTTGGTGAGTAATTACACTTCAGGTCATGTTTTTTTTTTTTAACAAAAACAATATTAAATTAATTGAAAAGATGACAACCTGGACATGGAAATTAAACTTGATTTTTCTTTCACCAATGAGCCAGACACCCCACTCAGGCCATTCTTCACTAGTTGTATTGAGTTTGTGGTAGATAAGTTGTTGTGGCTGTGATTTGGATAGCAATGAGTGGCTGATACTTTCACTAGTGACCCATCTCAATATAACCAGTGAGAACTGGCACTAGATACAAGATGAACCAATGTGGTTCAATAGTACAGCATTGGCAAGCAAAGCCTAGAGGCTATTATTTTGTCAAGATGACATTGTTCACTTAAATGGGTTTGATTCAGCTAGTAGGGCTGATCCTGAAGATAATCATTTATCAGTTTGTGATATACACGAATAAAATAAAATTAGTTTTTATCTTAGAATTTAGGTTTATGGAAAGGTTTTTCCTTTATTATGTAGGACTAAGCCTTTAGTTTAGTTTATTATATTTATGAAGAAGTGCAAATAATCTGGACATGAAATGATTAATAGAAGAAAAACTTCACAAGTGAATAAAAACACTATAAAAATGATTTAACTTTTTATTTATATTAAGTTGCAAACTAAACATAAATACATGTGAAGTCAATGATTAATTTATATTAATTACTATATTTACACATCAATATAAAAATTGCAACTCAATCATCCTTAATATCTGATGTACAATGTTTAACTTTTATTGAAAGAAAGACTGTGCAAATTCAAGATTTTAAATTTTGAATCAAATTCAAATTTAGGCTAAATCACTAGAATAAAATCAAATCTTATGCTTAAAATAAATTTTTAACCAAGTCTCGTGCCTAAATAATTTTGAGTTGAATTCAAATCAAATCTTATGCTTGGAAAAAAATTGGATAGAATATTTTATTTTAAAAATATGTTCGAATCAAATCATTTATCTTAGGCTTACTATAAGTAATCAAATATGTGTTGAGTATTCTACTATGCCAAGGTTTTGAATCCAATCCAATATTAAAATATATAAAAAATATATTAATAATCAATAGCTTTAACCTCCCTCAAAAGGTAAAGCATTAAATAAGGATTACAAGATCAATCAACTGTTTTAATCATATTTTGCAAAGGTTGATTAATATTTACAAAAAGGTGGGCATAGCAAGACATTCACTGTCACATAAAACTGTCCCCCATGTGATTTATTTATAATCTGGCACTCAAGTTAATTTCTATATTCTCTCTATCAAACACCTAGTTTCTGGTCTAGTTATATTAACTTTTTAAATAACTATAAATTATTGATTCTAATTTTGAGCTAAACCCATCAAATCCAAATATAGGATTTAATTTGATTCAACATTTCAAAGAGAGTCCAAATCTTTCTATCAATAAGATTTGAAACTTCATCAAATCCAAATTGCACATGATTGAGTGAAGAGGTTTCCGAACCACATAAACTACCTCAGGTGGACATATCGATATATAATTTATGGACTGCTCACATTTATTTATGTTTTATGTTTGACTTAAGACCAATGAAAATTGAAATAATTTGTCGAGGGTATTTATTTAAATTTGAAGTCTTGGACAAAGACTTGAATGATGAGCCTTAGGCTGAACAAAGCAATGATTTCATTCATTTTAATCCCTAATTTATTCGATAAATAATTTTATTTTCATCCTGAAGCTTATAATTTTTGTATTGACCCATCAAATTTTTGTCCAAAACATATTACAACTTTATGGCATTAGAAACTCGAAATTTCATTGCCACACAAAAGTATGCCATCTATTCCTATCTTGAGTTATATCTGGTCCCCTTGATTATACCCTATCCCTATTTTGAGTAAGTTCTATCCAGACCACCTCATTACACCCTATCTCTTTCAGGTCCATTATAATGCTATCTCCCATCTGCATATAGGTCTTCTCAATGGTCTCTTTTCATTGGGTTTGCTAGTCAATACTCTGCACATGGTCCTAGATTCTTACATTCGTGCTGCATGTCCTGTCTACCATGATCTACAATTTAATGGTATGAGTACAAGGCTCCTTCATCATTATGTAACCTCCTCAATTTCCCAGTAGACTCAATCCTTTTCGGACCAAATATCTTCCTAAGCAGCTTGTTTTCAAACAAACTATCCTCCCACCTCGTCTTGTAAAGTAAGAGACCATGTTTCACACACATAGAATAAACTAAACAATTTTAGCGGTTCTCTAAGTTTTACATTAGTTGACAGTTGATGAGATGTGAACAACTTACTAACCAACAAATAGAATGCATTTTTTAAATGTATTCTTTTCCTAATTTCCAATCTAATATTGTTATTGCTAGTTAAAATTGTTCTTAAATATTTAAACTCATTAACGCTGTCAAATTATATGTTACGTGAAGTAATCTCTAAATTATTGTTTCCAGTCTATGTCCTCTTTGTGATCATATACTTATTATTTTCAGCGTTCACTTCTAAATCTATTTCCTTACTAGCTTCTAGTTAAATTTTTTCATTTCTTGCAACATTACTATTACCCAACAAAGCTCATATGCTTATCTTAACATATAATAATTGTTAAACTTTTTGCTACCCTATATTTAATATAATTTTACTAAACAAAAATATGTTGTGTGTAGTACACATCTAATACTTTTTATCTTTGTACATGTGATTTTTTTTCTCTCTAAGAAAATTGTTTATTTTGGATTAGGATTATTACTTCTTAAGTTAAATAGTCATGGTATTTAAGGTTCAAGATAAAAAAACTCTTTTGTAGTTACACTTGATGAATAGATTTCTTTTTTTAAATTAATTATCTTAATCATTTCCAATAATTACTTTATTTTGTAATTACATGAGAAGTAGGCCCTTTATTTTAAACTTTTGTTACATGTTTCAATTTAAAGATAACTTATTATTAAAAGAAGAAAGTTGAATCAAATCTTTTGGTGTCTGCCACCATTGGAGCTATTTTATCATCCTAAACATAAATATTATGTATACATAGTTAATTAATAAAGTTTCAAATAAAGTAATAAATTGAACTTACATCTAATGAAGGACCAATTCAATATTAAATACTTCTTAGTATCTCAATCTTTACCATAATTTAATTCAGTTAGTATTGAAATGTTTTCATCATATATTGAAGAATAAAAGCATGCTGCGAAGAATTGCAGTGAAATATAAAATAACGTGTTTTAAAATCCTGTAGGTTCAAATGAATGCGACATGAACCATGTAACAGGCCGTGTCCCCAACACTAACATGCACAGTGTGGAGGGATCTAACCCTATTTGGATGCAGGCATATGAAAATGAATGGTACAAAGAAGCTGACTCTATGAGGTAACAACACTAGTTTCAAATAGGTATTTATAATGTGCTTTAGTGGCCGCATGGTCTAAGGCATCATTCTCGTGTTAGAATAAACTGCCGATGACAGGAAGATCTGAGTTTGAATTCCTGTTGGGTGTACTGAGAGTGGTTTTCCACTTTCCCGCTAAGAAAATGTGGGTATACTTCTTCTAAATTCAATCTTCTTCATCCCTAGCTCATTGGCCTAATTAATACATATGTGTAATCTTAACAGTTAGTGAAACACAGTGATAAAAATAGTATTTATATATTACATATATATACATAATAAAATATAAGAACTTTTTAAGCCCATAGATGTATGGTAGTCTGCATCTGTGGTCTAGGGGTCAGAATTTCAGGCTATAAATCCAATGGTCCCAGGTTCTATCACCAGCACTTCTGGATTTTTCTGTGAAACTGTTTATAACCCCTCCCCCTTTTTTTTAACTACCACATCTTGCTACCTGTTCAGGTTATACACACTTGTACTAATTACTCTAATGAGTTGGGTATTATGAAGGTTGTTTTTAAAAGAATTGCACCTGCATTTGTGTGTGGTAAGTTATTTTGGAAACACTATCGTCAATACACCTAATCAGGATTTGAACCCTGATCTCTCTATCATCGGAGGTCTAGTCTAACACCATAATGGCGCCTTGGACTATATGGCAACTGAAGCGGATCGTATAATTCTAATGAGGAGTAAGATATGATGCTAAAAGAAAAAAAAAATATATAAGTATTTAAGAAATAATCACCAGTGAATATTTTAATATGCTAAATTAAACATTGAAAGAAGAATAGAAGGGCAAGGCCTGCAAACTTACCAGAAAACTGTAGGTCTCAAAGTTCACCACTAAGACACAACAAAACACATAATTACATCATTTTCAGGGTACATCAGTCCCTTTCTTCAGCAGAAGAGAATAAAACATAGACTGGACTATGATAGCATGACTACCTCTACCCCAGAAATTACATTATGTGTTTTAGTGTGTCTTAGTGGGAACTTTGAGGTCTACAGTTTTCTGGTTAGTGTGTAGGTCTTGCCCTTTTAATGATTTATTTATCCAAGCCATTTTGGGCTATTTTCCCTATATTTTATTATTCCTACTTCTAAATTTGTCTAGATTTAATATAACCAACTCACCACATTTGTTTGAACATAGCAACTTATTTGTTTCAGTCAAGCCTCTGAGAGAGACTCCCTGGATGAAAATGCTGTCAGTAATGATGATTTGCGCCCAACCTCAAAAAATGCCAAGCCTTTTTTTGTCGGACCTCCACACACTTACACAGACTCTTCTTGTAACAGGTGAGAATTCAGATGGGTAGTAAAATGTTGATAAAAGAAATTGTTGTTTAGTGTCCACGGTTCTCATGTGTGTGTTTGCCTTATGAAAAGCACATAGTATCATTAATTAAATTTCAGATAACAGAACAATTCTTTTAAGACAGGTGTCGGCAATATTTTTGGCTGCAATCAACTTTTCCATTTATCAAAGGACTAGCGATCACCTTAGGTTACTCAATATAATTTTAATTCTTTTCTTTCTATACATCTTGCATTTAATCCTTAAATTCAATATGTTCTCAAATACTTATATCCCTGCCTTTATAGAATATATATATAAAATGTACACTTTGTTTACCCTGAAAGGTAAGTCTTACCTTTTCGTGACAATGTAGTTTTATTACTCAATCAACTGAAAACTGATGTGAGATCACCTTATTGCTGACCCCTGATTTAATCAAGTGTCATCAACTTGAAGAATTTTGAAACAACCCAGTTACAGGCATATGTAAAAATAAAAAAGTTTTAATTTTTAATAACATTGATTAGTTTACATTGTAAGTTATCATTATCAAGTTAACATATATGAGGGGTTCGGGGCAAAACCCAAAACCATGATAAGCCTCACAAATTTTGATGAGATATTTTCACTATTTAAACTTTTCTGAAATGTGTAAATCTAACTATAAAAATAAATAAAATATTCGTTGATATTAGCTCTCATATAGGTCTTGACTGAATATAAAAACAATTTTTAGTTCAAGAGGTAAGCTATCAGAAATAATTGCAAACACATTTTTTCCCATAAAATAGGGGTTATTGTGTTTTGCCCTGACCCGTTCATATCTGCACCTAAATATTACTATCTATAACAAATTATATAATTAATTTATCAATGTTCAGAATGTTAATATAATCTGAAAACAGGTTGACTCATCACAATTGCTAATTATTTTACAATTGTTTAACAGGTCCAATATGCTACCTGAAGCTGAGGGAGTGAAGGAACAAAATGATCTGAACAGAAGTGTGGGTGGTGTGTATCACCAAAACTTGTACCTACATTTAGATAAACTCAGTAACCCCCTTATAGCCAAGAAACTAGAGACTACCGAGTTATAAACTCGTCTGGCAAAACGAAGATCTCAGGATAAAAAAAAAAGTGGGTCATTTTGTCACATGGCCGTTGAAGTTACAAAAGTAAAAAAATAAATTATATGTTAAGTCAGTATGGAAATCAAATAAGATGGTAAGGGTAGATGATATATATCTATCTCATTCTCACACATGTTGTTCATCCACCCTGTTCAATGTGTATGATCAGAAGTAATAGATATAGTCAATTCCCAGTGGAGTGGTGCTAACTGATAGCTAGCAAAAAAATGTTTAGTGCAAATATTGGTTCAAAGTCCCTAATGTTAAACTATGTGGAAATAATTATTTTCTTAGAAAAAATAGATTAGCAATCAAAAGTGTTATTAATCATTTCTAATATAATACTTTCCTTGGGATTACTATATAATTGACTTTTTCACAACTTACATGAACTATATTACTAAGACTATTATGTTTTTTGTTTTGCAATTGTGGCAACAAGCATATTAAATTGTATGAAATAATAAATTAAAAAGTATTATATTCCATACTTTCTTATAAGTGACAACCAAAATAAATAAATGTGTTTTTATAAGTAAAAAAGAGCCATAAAACATGTGTTTCAAACATAACTTTTATTTTGTAAATGGATGTGTATAAACACAACACCATTTTTATGTTGTCATCAATGCCTTTGTTTCGTCTGATTCAACATACTAATTTGTAAAGGGAATGCATCCTTTTAAAAGCTATTGTTGGTAAAGCATTTTAAGTGCACCACAGATGCCATTTCCACAAAAAAAGAAAAAGTCAAATGATTACTTTCATAAGTTCTTGTTTCAATAATATAAAAACACTTAAAAGAAATACACAATTAAAAACAAATTGTTATAAAAATTTTGACTGTCTTAATGACAGCAGCTCAACATATGGTCGTGCAAATTATTTGGTTTGGTGAATTGATACCTATTGGTAACTTTTTCTAGCTACCAGTAGCCACCAGTCCAGTCACGAATCGACTTCACTATACATGTGTACACAAGATATTTATATGGATTAACCTTTCAAAAATATCAATTTAGATTAGTTGAAAAATTATGAGTCCAGGATTTTTGGTCTAACACGCCAATGCATTACCACTAAGATATTCAAGATTCAAATTAAGAATGACCCTGAATAATAGCCTTGAGCACAGGACACAGCCTAAATAGCTCAGTGGCAGAGTAGTGGAGTACTTAGCCTAAAGTCCCATGTTCGATTCCCAGCCTAAGAGTAATTTTCCCGGTTATTTAAATTTATTTAAATACATTCATCCACCTATGAATATATATATATAACCTTTCACTTACAAAAATAATCAAAACATCCATACGGTAATCTAAGGTATACATCTCTTTAGCACCTATCTGGCGTTGGACTAATGTCATATCATTGATAAGTTTTATAACTTATTTAGTATTAATCAGTTACTATCCTATTACAGAGACCATATTAAAAATAAATCAACATTCAAACTATAACTTATAGACTCAACTATAATTAAAAAGTTTAGTAAAAAAAAATTGTTTCAATACATGTAATTTTATTTTGGCTTTAAACTAAATAATTTAAAGTTCACATGAATAGTTTAAAAAAAATATTATATAATCCTATTTATACTAGTTTCAAATTGACCTAGATTATTTTAAAGACAAATTAATGTTAGCTTGTTTAACAAAATTGATGCTGTGAAAGTCAACTTTCTATAGGTCGCAATAGCTGAAATTTAATTTAATTTTGATACATTAATTTATTTAACTATAGTTGAAAGAATTAAAGATGTATACCATGATTTTGCCGTGGAAAACTTTTTTTTTTTTACCAATAGAATCAAAGTTGTTCTATGAGCAATTAAGGAGTTTTTAATATAATTTTTACCTTAACAAAGTTGTCAGTTAAGTGGTTTTTTTCTGAGCTTTGACATAAGTGAAAGTCTCTTTAATATTGCAAAATCTTGAAATTATAAGATGAGGCTTTTGCAGAGCTTGTCATCTTATTAAACAAAAACCAGGCTCGCCAAATTTTCCACTGCAAAAGTTGCTTCATTATGCTTGAAATGTTTTAAATAATACACACACACACAAAAGAAAATAATGAGCGCAAACCATAAAAACCGCTTTCCTTTTCAAATGTAATGTTTAACTTTCACTGTGAGTGAAGATTTTATAGTTAAATTTTAGGTCCCATATTCGTAGATTTAAAAAAAAATCCTTAGTTATCTTGCTAAGCTTCTCTGAAGTACACCCATTCTTACCTTTCCTTTGTTCTTTTCAATGACCTCATTGACCTCTTCAAAGGTTTAGTTGTATATTTAGCTTTAGATTTAAAATATCCTACCCTAAAGGAGCTCTAAGGTCTTACTATGATTTATGGTTCTGTTTGTCAAATTAAACCCTGATTAACCACTAAAATCAATTTAATAAAAGATGAATTATTGATATTTGTTTTAGCTTCATGTCTTACTACCTGTTTTGGTTATATGCTTATGTTTAGAGGAAAGGTGCTTACATTTGTGTGAAGGGATGGAGGGAGTGTGGAAACCCAGTTTGGAAAACCACCCTCAGAAATTCAAGTCTTGATCTTCCTGTCATCGGCAGTCTGGCAGACCAAGTGGCCACCAGAGTGGGCCGCTAACTATCGATTGTTAAAATTAATATGGGTATCTTATTAACCATGGTTTAGTATAGTATGTAATAAGTAAAATGTTCGAGTAGTAAACAAATAACGCACAAATGAAAGTAAAAACACCAAGACATATCTGAATACACTTCAATATTTCAATGCTTTTATCGCATCTTCTTCACAAAGGTATCTTGAGTGAGCACTGATCACTGAATTTACCTTCCTGTTAAGTATTACTATTACTTCCTGAAGATGATATAATTAAAACAACGAAATATTGAAGTTTGTGTAAATGTGTGTTGTTTTTACTTTTATTTGTGCTTTATTTTTCTACAATTCTTTCATTCTATTAATAAACTATTATATTTTGTTTAATGCACTTTATTTAATACATATTGACCATTGTTTGCAGGAACTCAAGTTTAATCTATGAAGCTAATGTAATAGCAATCTTGAACTTTTGAATCAACTGTAAAAAGAATTGACTTATTTGTAAATATACTTCTTTTTAAAGAAAAGGATTTAAAGTAGTTATAACTTAAACAAATTGAGCTTTTCATAATAATATAACATTAATTTTAATTCTTAAATTATATTTCATAAAAATCAATTCAATAGAATTAAGGTGTTGAGAACTAAAGATTTTCTTTTGTAATAATTAGGAAGATAAATTCTCAATATTTGCTATTTTTCTTTAAGACATGGTCCAATTCATGTTAGTTTCGTCAATCATTTTAAGCAGGTTATTATTCATGTCATAAAATATTTCCTACTGACAACTTTGGAATGTAGTGGTGAGTATTTTTAAATATCTATGTTTGTTTTTTGTTTTTAATTATAAATTTAAATGATTGTGTTGGCCTTAATTATGAAAATATCAAGCTTAACATTGTTCCGAATTAATGTGGTGAAGATTCATCTCCAAAAAATATATACCGGTAGACCTAATATAATGCTTATGAAGTTTGTTTATAATTTATTATATATAGATGTATCTATTATATAAAAAAACTTAAATTATAATCCAAGAAACTTGAAAAGGGAATTATTGTCAAAGACTAAGTGTGCTGTATTTTGATGCATTAAATGTTGTAAAATAATGTTTATGATGTGCGAGTAGATGTGGTATTCATTTCAAAAATATGTATAATTTGAACTAAATTTTTACAAAAATTATTAGGTAAAAACCTGAAGAAAGTTTGAAAAACATATATAAACATAATAATTAAGAAAAGCAAGTAAATCTGCCAACTTATGTCTGGCTTGCTTAGTTAAAGGTATGTAAATTGAATCATTTTGATAATGTAACTAATTAATATCAAGATTAAGAGCCATAACATTATTATAATTTGTTTATACCAAAGGCTATATTTATAATAGTATTGTGAATAAATGTTTTAATGTGTTTTATTGTTGATATGATATTCAAATGTAAAAACATAGTCAAATAATATATTTTTAACTTATTTAAAAAAATACATCGAATTTAATGACATGTATTACTATTCTTGTACTGTTTTTTTTTACTTAGCAATGAGAAATAAAAGAAAATAATTGATGTGTTAATGGTTTATGAATACGTAATGATAATCTGTACTTGTACAAATCACCTTACATAATTCAACAAAAGGGAGATAAAGCCTAAACATAAAATTTTAAAATAAACTATCACGGTTATTGGGGTCATTTTTAAGTTACAACTATATTTGATCTATGCTTTTCTAACTAGTTTGAATATAATTTTTTTCACCACATCTTAATACCTGTTTGGGTTCACTTAGGGTTATATATTATGTTATTGGACTAGGATCAAATAGGATTTTAAAGGAGACGGCCTGTATTTGTATAACGAGAGAGTGGGAGACCATTTAAGAAAAAAAAAACCTTTTTACACTCCACCAAGATTCAAACCATAATCTTCCTATCACTGGCAATCCAGTTTAACATGATTGTGATGCTGATTTTAGTAGTAAGCATCGGAAGTAGAATATAAGGGCAGGGCTTGCAAACTAGAAAAATGTAGACCTAGAAGTTCAAATCTAAGACAAAACAGACCACGATAATTTTTGAGACACATTTAGACTCCTCCTTCAGCAGAAGTAGCTTTGGGTAGAGGTTGATCATTGTTGTTTGAATTCTGTAGTCTCTTGATTCTTGAACAAATTATATTTTTTAATCTGCTCCTTTCAAACTTATTTCCCTGCTGGGGTATTGTGTGGAGGAAAAAGAGGTCAGGGGATAAAAAGTAGTCAGGCTTAGTTGGGATGAAGGATTGAAAAAAAGAGCTACTGGTTTTCGGCCATGCCTTTTTTTTGGGACAGCCTGCACAATACTCAGATCGTAGACCCAGGGTGATCCCAGTTGGTACTACCACAGAAGGCCCTGTTAACTCTCCCGACGAGCGGCTCCATACGACGCTAGACATGACAACCTTCGTAAGGGGCATCACCAGGAGAAGGTCATCACAGCAAATGGGTGCAGAAAAGTGCCAATTTTACGTCCGGACCCTCATGAACACAACCGATCTTTTATCAACGTAAGTTACCTGGTTATTGTCAACCCTAAGGCCCTTCTACTAAGTTATTACAACCAGCGCCCTTTCATGACGGAGCTCAAATGCAGTGGTATCCAATAGTTGGCTGAGGAAGGCTGTGAGAGTTGCCAATATCATCAACGTGGAGTCTTAAAGCTTCTGCACAGGACTGAACGGCGGTGAATAGTAATAATCACCTCGTATTACTACCCGTTCAAGTTATATGCTTAAGTACTAATTACACTAATGATTAGGAATTGGGAATGAGTTTAGAGAAAGTCAACCCACATTTGATTAGCGGGAGAGTGGAAAACTACCCCCAGTTCACCCGACTGAGATTCAAACCTTGATGTCCCGTCCTTGGTAATCTAGCTCAACATGAAATCAGCGAGTTAGCTAACTACACCACCGAGGCGCGTAATGGCAATAAAGGAAAGAAGTAAGGAAAGGGGGAGACTAAAAGAAGATGGAAGCAAAGACCTAGGATAATATTGTCCTACAAGAGGTACGTCCAGTACAGAATCCTCCCCTTTAAGTCACTTCTTATGACAAGCAGGGGTTACTGCTAAACCCTGCCCTGCAGGGGGAAGCTATTTCAGTAAATTCCAGACATTCCTGCTTATTTATTGGTAGAAAAGTTAGCTCTGACTAAGCCAAAAGGTATTTCAACTTTTGAGCAGTGCCAAGTCAGATTTTAAATTATGTTTTTAGGAATAAAGTTATACCAGTTTATCTGACTTAGCGGTTAACATTATAATAGTAACTGTTCATTCAATGTCTGAGTGGCTCTATCATTCAGCAATGCAGTTGTATTATAACTGATACATTTAATTGTTCTATAGAGCAGTTATGATGAGTAAATGGGAGAATATAGAACCATCTTAAAGGTATTGACTGGTAAACCCAATGGCATGAGACCGTTAGAAAGACCTAAAAGCAGATGGGAGGATAACATTAGAGCTAGCTCAAGATAAGGATAGGTGGTATAGTTTTGTAAATTAAGCAATGAACTTTCAAGTTCCTAATACCATAGAATAAGTAAGTACTGTTACCTTTTTTCGAACTAAGTATTTACATTTAACTTATATTATTTTAATTGAACAACCACATCCAAATCTTTTAGGAATTTATTTTTACTCCTACAACAATTAGCACAGTATTTTTTATAATGGTTTCTGTTTGAATTAAAAATGAATTCACTATTTTTGTAAAGTGTATTTCTTCTTCTTTCTTTTTGTTTGATAAAGGCAACAATACCAAAATATTAGTCTATTTGTGTTTAAATGTATGTATTACTTCTACTATAGAAACATTGCATTCTTCCAAAATTTTTCCATTTTCCTTATTAGTTTATTTTTCTCTTTTCTTTGTTTTTATCCATTTATATTATAAAATTTCTTAAAAATGTCAAAGTTTGCCCCTAAATAATCACGATAGAATTGTTGTACAAAAAGAAAAAAAACTAAAAAAAAAAAAAAAAAAAACCTAGCCCACATTAACAAATATTTCAATATTCTAAAGCCATGTGCTACTAAAATAATCAAATGTTTATATATGTGTTAGTGTTTATACTTTTATCTATGCTTCATTTACTCCAAATCAATCTAATTTATATAGAAAATAAATGGTAGAAATATTCACTACTCTTACTAATTGACTACTTTTATAATAATGGATATGAGATAAAACTAAAGAAAAAGGAAAATAAACTATTAAGAGTAAATTTGATTAAGAAAGCCCATCCACCTAGGGGACTAATCCTGGATAGCTCAGTGGTAAGAGCATTGGCGTACTAAGCCGAAGGTCCCGGGTTCGATTCCCGTGTCCAGGTGTCATTTTTCAATTTTCAGAATATATCTAAGAGGTGCTAGCCTCACTAAAATGCATAGATGATAGCTTCGGCTATCTGATTCATTAAAGAGGAGAAATGTTGGAAGAATCCAATGCACAAAGACGACATATTCTTCCTCTTCTTCCTGTAAAACAACTTCCCTCAATCATATGTAGCATTTATTACCATAAGCTACAAGAGTTAAAGAAAGAAATCAGCAAGATTAGACACTATTAAAAATAAAAATGAGCGAACTCACCACTGCCCCATTTAGTAGTTGCGCCTCCCAAAGTCGACTCCTCGCACAAGCACTACATACCACAATAAACATTACGTGTAAACTAATCGTGTGAAGATTGTGTAAGATTGAACAGTGATTCATTGTGGGGCATGTTGGGTAAAGTGTGACATAAATGCCCGAGAAGATGGTGCTATGTAAAAAAAACATTTGTTCTCTGTCTTTCTCCAAGCTACTCAATTTTTCTACCTCTATCTGGCTATCCCTTCCCTCTCTTCTTTGTTTTTGTATTTTCCTTTGTTTTCATTACCCCTCTTTTCCCCCTCTCTGAGCAAGAATGTTAGCGTATATAATGGTGTAATTCAGATGGATGATTTACTCTTGTCAGGATACTGTCCTTGGATACATATATGTGTCCAGGATGTTATAAGGTACAAAATTCTATTTCGGATATTATAATTTAAAATTCTTTTTTGGCCACTAAATATTAATATTAGACTTTCCAAAATTTATAGATAATTAACAAGGATATCGTGTAAAACTTCGATCTCTTGATATGTAAAATTAGTTATAAGTAATGTTTGTCTTTATATTAGGTTTTCTAAACGCAAAGTCCTCTTTTTGGGCTTGTGTGGTATTAATATTTTCAATATAAATGAGACATCATATTTTGCAGAGATTATAGTTTCATTATTCCTTGTATAGTGGTTAAAACTTATATTCCATATGGCATGAGACTCCATATTTTTGCACCCAAGATTGGTCTTGTAATGTTATGAGAATTATGTTATTAACTTTATAGCCCATCTGCATAACACTGATTTTTTATTCAGTAGTAATTTGCTATTTATTATACGTAATCTTTTTATATCCTTTTAAAAAAACTTGACAACCTATGATTGAGTTGAGGTTATTGTTTGGGATCAGTTCTGAAGCCCAGCTGGCGGGAATAAGGCTTTGTCATCTTAAGTACGCTTGGTCCGGTGTTGTATTTATTTAAGTACAAGTGTTAATGCTTGGAAAGTATTACAAGTACTTTAAATTTAATCTATTGTGGAAGTCATTGATGACTCAAGTAATCAATTATTAATCAAGTTTAGGGTGATTGATATGACCCATGACTAGTGCTTTTATAATATTATCATATATATTTTTCTTTGTATTGTGCAATATTCAACCTATCTATATCTTATATTAATAAATAAACTGTTATTTACAAATAATTTTTTTTTTTTTTACATTTCAAATACTGTTATTTCCTTCACTGATAGCCGGTAGGGTATCCAATATTTAAGTTATTAAATATTTGTAGAGTGGGTTCGGGGAAGCAGAAGACAAATGGACCTGAGTACGGTCTATTTACCTTGTGATTGTCTTATCGGCTCCTCTTCATTTATTATGTTTTTGGGATTCTTATTTAATATTAATGTTGTGTACCAGCCTTTATTCTTTGGTGAATAAGAGTGGTGTTACACATACAGCATACAAAACACTTATAAGACAAAATTCACCAAATTAAAAACCTTCCACCAAACTGTTTTCTGGTCACTATTGATGTCACAGTACTCTACACTAACATCCCTCATGTGCAAGGAATGTCAACAATGGAGCATTTCTTGAGCGCAGACCTCCCGGGTCCAAACATTCCACTTCTTTCCTGGTGGAACTGGCTAGGATGATCCTTCAATTCAACAACTTTCGTTTTATAGACAAAAATGCCTACAGATAAAGGGAACAGCTATGGATACACACATGGCTCCTTCATATGCAAATCTTTACATGGGACTACTAGAAGAACACTTTTTACAATCTCAGCCCATCCAAACCTATCTATGGCTTCGTTACACTGACAACATTTTCATGATCTGGCCTAATCCAAAGAATCCTTGGACATCTTTCTAGATAATCTAAACAATTGCAGTCCCTTAATCTTCACCCACAATAAATCACAGCATAGTTTAACCTTCCTTGATGTGAATATATTCCTTGAAAAACACCAAATTCACACCAGTGTACATATCAAACCCAACAATACCTCCACTACCATAGTAGCCATCCTTCATACACAGAAAGCTCTCATCATTTTGCTCGGTTGAATGGTAATGTTCAGAACCTGATTATCTAATTGAATATTGTAAACAACTCTCAAGAGATTTCCAAAGGGCAGACCTCAAGCCTTTAACAGACACCAAATCTCCAGAGCATCTCCAGGACAACTATGACCCTCTAAAAAAAGTTTAGGACATCCCTCTCAACACAATACCATCTTGGTATAAAACGAATAATCACCATCCTTAAAGATGATTACAAATTCCTAACCAGTTTCACAGACTCAAAACCTTCTTAGTTCACCCCCAAGAGTCACTTTCAAACAGCCACCCAATGTCCACAATATTCTATTCCATCCCACACTTCCTGACCCCAAGAGAATCCGAGAAGAAAAAAGAACTACCAAAGGTTCACCCTTGCTGCACATGTAGAATCCACCTACCAACTACATTACCAAATTGGAATACAAAATCCCTGGTAATTACAAATGAAAAATAAATAATTTGATATATCAACTACATTGCAAATCATTTGAGGCAGAATATATAGGCCTTACTGGTAGTAAGACGCGGTGCTAATAATAATAATATAGGCCTTACTACATGTTCTCTCAGACAGCGAATGAACAACCATCGTTTTGACACAAACCACAAAGATCCGGACAAGCCTGTACCCACAACCAGGACTTTCAAACCTGCTTCACCATCAAAATATTAAGAACATTTCCCAAACAGTACAGTTCTCAACCCAGACAGTGGGAACTGGCCCACCAATGGATTACCAAATCAAGATGATCGCATATTAAATTAAAAGCGATTCTAAGAACTATTATGACACCCGCTTCGATGGTCAAATCGTCTAAGGCATCACTCTAGCACCAGACTGGACTGTCAGTGACTGGGAGATCAAGGTTCAAACCCCTCTTTCCATACAAATGCGGGTACACTATTTATAAATCGAACCTTCCTTATCTCTAACACATAATCATAATTATTACATAAGTATACAACCAGAATGAGCAGTAAGATGCAGTGGAAAAGTGGCTCATGCATTAATTAATTTTATACTTTAATAATGGGAGTCAAAGAAAATTTGGTCAAAATACAATGTTTTAATAGAGATAAGAAATAAAAGAATGGCTCAAAAGTATGAGTGTTATCCGATCTTTATTTTGAAGTTAATACACGCTAACATAAACATCAAACTTCTGTCAAATATATATTTCTTATAATATATGGTGGAAGGATAAAGACAGTGGAGGCATTTGACTAAAGTGACCTGGCTTACAGGCTAGAAACAGTCGATGATAATGATGATGATTTAATTTTGAAGGAGGGTTATATGGGTGAGACACTACTAACATATATATAAAACTGTTCTAGTGTTTAACACCATAAATAACTTATAAAATAGAAAAACCCAGCTTTTTTTAAATATCATCTGGATTAGAGAATATTTAAGAGAATACAAGATGGAGCAGAAAGTGTCGACACATTTAATAACATATCTTTACTATTTCAACTACTAAATAGTTCAAATTATTCAAATTAAGCCTAAAATAATAAAAAAAAGATTGACAATTTTTTACATAACCTTGAATTTTCCATTTAAAAAAAATAATGTCCTTAAGATGGCCACCTTTATATGCAATACATTGTTGTACACATTCTTGAATCTTGACATAGCTTTGCGCAATGTCTCTTGTTGAATTGCTTCAACTTCCACCATAATTCTTTCTTAATGTTCATGAATGGTTTTTGGGCGAGTTGCATAAACATGACTCTTTAGCACGCTACACAAGAGAAAGTCTGGTGAATGTGGTAGCCAGGCAATGTCTCCAAATCGTGAAACAAGGTGCGCAGAAAACATTTTGCCAACACCTCCATTGGTGTTCAGGCTTGGCTGTTGCCCCATCTTGCTGGAACCACATGTGGTTGGCATCCTTACTCTTACATTGCAGTTCAGGGCCCAGAAAGGTTGAACATCAATGGAGGCGCTTCACATGTTTTCTGGGCACTTCATTTCATGATTTGGGGACATCACCTGGCCACCATGTTCACCAGACTTAATAGCTCTGGACTCTCTCTTGTGGGGTATGTATATTAATAAAGGTAATGCCCCCCCCCCCCTCAATGGTGGATGTTCTCCCCCACCACCCTGGTTTCAGCGCACCATTTTCTATAAACACATGAGCCGGGGGAGAGTTGGGATTCAGTCACTGTCGGAAGGAAGACCAACTGATAGCTCGTGATCTTAAGTGATCACACATTTGTAGCCGATGATTTCCGCAAGTCCATCACAGTCTGCCTTAAAATACAAGTGAAGAATGACCTGGGCACAGAATACTTCCTAGATAGATCAGTGGTAAGAGCATTTGCGTAGTAAGCCAAAAGTCCCGGCTTTGATTCCCATGTCCAGGGGTCATTTTTCAATTTAAAGAAACAAATGTTAATGATATGATTTCAACATGTAAATCAATATACTTTACCACAGAGCCAACTGACTACTGAACATCTCAAATTTCAAAATTTAAGCAAGGACAATGGAAAAGTTCAAAATTGAGACAACTGTTATAGAAAACTAATTTTCTGTGCGATTTTAACCATAATATCCCTTTTATATTCATTAGATTTAATTTTTGCCCTTTACTACCTTATTTTTATTCCTTTATCCCTTATTTAACTTTTTATAAAAAAATAATTTATAAAATTTAATTCAAAGTACTCTTTTTTGGCCTAAAATATTTTTCTCAGGCAAAGCTGGTTACTTCATGTAAAATTGTAAAGAGTTGTAAATAGTACCAAATGGATAAAAAGTAAATCTAATAAAATTTTTTTAAAGGATAAAAGGGTATCTAAGTAAATAAATAGTACGGGAGTCCACACAAACTTTCTTGTTCTATTGTTTAGAAATGGAGATATTTACTCAAAATTTGTAATATAATATACACTAGCAAACCCAAGAACAAATTGAGCTAACATACATAAAACATTTTTTATTCGTGGTTTTAAATTTCATCATTTTATTTTTAAAGAATTAAAGTCTTCATTTGTATATTTGTAACAATAAAAAATATCGATATTGGGGTCCCGTAGGGCCAACATTTCGTATTAAAATTTTGACTTTTGATTAAAATTTTCATCATTTTACAAGGGGATGAAGAGCTTATGGTTATCGTATTGCTATTAAATTTCTCTTTCATAAATGTTGATGAATTAAATAGGTAATTATTGACTATTGAGTCTAAAGTGTGAGAGAGAGAATTGTTATAGCTGATTTTGAGAAAATGTAAATTTTCTCTATTCAGCCTTTAGTAAACTATTAATTTTAGGGTTAGACAGACAACGTCGCAACAATCACTTTTTAGGTTTGGGGGGAGGGGGGGTCATGAAACGTCGACATCAGGCTAGATTTTTTTTTTACAGTCATACTACTTTACCTTAAGGTGTTGGCAAAGTTAAAATAAATATATATTTGCGTATAGTTGAAAAAATTTTGGTAAAAATATATTTCAAATAAAAGATATTTATTATAAATAGATCCACATGTATGCAATGATGAGTAATCTCATCTCTCACTTAGTTTCAGGGTCGAACTGAAAAAACCATGATTCGTCACAAGTTATCACATTTTCTAAAATGTTTTGATCATTTTCCATGTTATGAAGGATGTCGGCACAAATGTTCATTCGAGTTTCCTTTTGCTCAGGAGTGAGCAGTTTTGGCAACATTTTAAAGCAAACTTTTTTCATGTGTAAAATTTTCATGTAAAATTTGTAGAACAGTTTCTTTATCGATATTAACCAAGTCAGCAATTGCTCTAATGCTCAGGCGTCGATTTCACTCACTTTTTCAATATTAACATCTGTTTTTGATGTGCAAGGACAGCCGGGGTGCAGATCGTCTCTATTTGTTTTCTCCCCTCCTTAAATTTTTCAATCAAATCAAACATTTATTTGAGCACGAGATAAATATTGATCACCACACACTTCCTTTAATAAATTGTACGTTTATGTAGCGGATTTCCCAAGTTTTACAAAAACTTCACGTTAACAGGCTGCTCATCTTTTAAACTCAACATAATTCTGACGGAGCTCAAGTACATGGTCCACTTTGAACAAAGGCTACGGCTGAACTGTCGGTCACATTGACCTTGAAATTTGGAAGGTAGAGGGAGAAAAGAACATTGATCAATATCTGACCCTGCTGGTTGTTGCTGAGACCTCAGTAAGTGGCAAAAAATTGAGTCCTGTTATTTTATAACCACACCTCATATTTTAAAAACTGAAATTATATTTTATTTCAACAATAGATAATCTTGACTGCTAGAAGCCTACCTTTTATAAAAATTAATAAATGAATATTCAATGACCACTAAATGCTTTATCGAAACAAACATAGATTAAAATTGTATACGATACTACCCCAAAACTACAGATTTCAATTGTTTAAAAAGTAAAAGCACAATTTGGAAAAAAATGATTATTTATACTCATAGCATTTAGGGATTATTAGGTAAATATTTACTGTAAATACTGTTTAAATAAAACGTCTTTCCACTTTATGTGGTACATTTTGTTATTTATGAGAGAAGATACAGGAAAGAGGAATTGTCTGAAATCAATTAGACCAACAACTTGTCGATTTCTTGTAGAATAAATGGTGGCATGTGTACCAAGCTTTATCATCTGTATCAAGTTCATAGAGCTAATTTTACTTAATGTACAAACTTTATTATCTATACCCTGAATAAAGATAATTCAATAAAGCCAATCACTGAGAGTCACTAGATGAACTGCTGCTTGAGTCTGTGGACATAACCTCCACATCTTCATTCTCCTTGTTATGATTTCTGGTGTCCATGGCGACACTACCTTGTCCTCCAACGCTCATGTGGATCTCACCAGAAGGGTGCCAAGCAAACTGATTTTGTTGAGATGTAGGAGGTTCTGAAATAAACAAAGCAGATATAATCACTTTATAAATGTATGCTTAAAGCATTAATTAAGATTGTTATTGGCCTTGTAAGCTCATCTGGTCTTGTTTGTCGGGCACGAGGCGCTCACGGTTTGAGCCCTGGCCGAATGTACTGAGGCTGTTTTTCCCTAAATGGTTCATCACTCTTCCTTCCCATATATATGGGTACATTTCCGCTAAATTTTTCCTTATTTGGAGTTTGTGCCACTAAAGTACTGCTCACCTGGCCTGTGAATGTCTGTGAGACTATTCTGTTGCTGCAACAATGGCCCATTAATGGGCATATCACTCAGCCGACCAAGGAAACCCAGCCTCATCTCTATGTCTGAAACAAAAAACCAACATTTATTTCAATTAATGCTGATAAGTATATAGTAGTAATAGTGATAAGTAGAGACTAGATTTTTGTCTAGTATTAAGCTATAAAATATGTATGTAAATATGCAGCATAATCATTTTAAATATATAGTAAAATATGTAATAATGTAAAAATATATTTCATTGAATAAATCATCTTTCCCCACGTTTATACCACACTACAATTACAACAACTACAACTACTACCACCACCACCTCTTAGGGTTTCAAACTCTCATTTTATGTAGACTTTAGTGTGATGCCCTTTTTATTTTTGATATTTTCAATAGCAAAATTTCTTGTTAATTTGCTCTTGATCATGTAGGTATACATGTCTCGGGCCTCTCGTTATCCAAAATTATTTTCTCTCAAAATCTCTTAGAATGTGTGAGCTCTATAGGCCGTTGTATCAAAAGTATCAATTCTAGATCTGTCAAATTAGACTTTTATTTAAGGAACTCCTTGTCACAAATTTATCCTGTAGAGACTATGCCTCAAATATGTAAATTTGCATTATTCTGATTTATTTTTTGCTTATTGTTACTGCTTTTCAAATGCTTATAATTTACTACTCTTTAATTATTTTTTATTGTTATGGTTATTTTTTATATCATTTTTTTTAACTATTTATCAGTATATTTAATTATTTAGCTATGATTGTTTATCTTATTTTCTCATGTAATTATATATATATATATATATGTATGTATGTAAAGTACCTGTGTACTTTTCAGTGCTGGCCTGTTAAAGGTCTCACGTCTGTTGGCCAGCACTATAATAAAGGAAAGATAAATTATTATTATTATTACTATTATGTTTTTATAGGCCCGTTTAACAATGAGGTTATTAGGGCCTTAAACAATACTAAAAACATCGTAAAATCTCCATATGAAAGAGTAAAGCAGAGCGCACACTGGATCAGATCAGCTCAGAACGCCAAATCAGAAAGAAAATAGTTCTCTCTTTGCACACTCAATACGATCAGGTCTGAGCAGAATGTCAGTCCAGGCTCAGCTGTAAGCAGGTCACAATTATGGATATATTGTTTAGTAAATTTGGAATATTGTTTGGTGTTTAATCATAAAGATTGTATGTAGGTGTAAATATAGATTGTTTTAGTAAATTAAGAATGAGTGATAGCAGTAGTGAGGAGGAACCACTGGTTGTGACATTGGCACCAGCTAAGAAGAGATGTTGTGTGCATAATATAAATGCGGCAAGAAAGGAAGAAGGAGAATATCACACTTTATTTACAAGATCGAAAAATGGTAATAAGCAGGTTACCTGTTATTTTTGTATGAGTTCAAAAAATACATATCTCCACAGGAGCGGCTAGAGGTAACTTTAAGGTATGATTAAATCACACCAAGTGGAAATATTAGAGGACTCACATAACTTTCTTAGGGAAGTCAACAATTTTTTTTATAAATTAACATAGTCATTAAAAAAAAAGGTTTTTGTGGTTTATTACAAACATGATGGGTTGGTCCAAATACAAAAATGCACATGATCAAAGTGTATTTACTATTCTTCTTGGATTGTTAAATATATGGAGCCGCACAGTGAAGGTGAAGGTGAATGTTGTGCCTCTAACAATATGGACTGTGAGCTCGGAAACCCCAAATACTCATATTGGTTGAATTGACCTTGGATGTCATGTGCATGAGTTATCGCTGGTTGGAAGTATGAGGATTAGAGGTTCAACCACTGCAAGGAATTCCCAGGATGATAAGCAGGTAAATTTTTCATTTCGTACTCATAAAGGATAGACGATATTTTTAATATAACTTCAACCAAAAGCGAACCGTATCTTCTGCAGCTTTAAAATAAGAAGTAAGATGGTCCGAGGAAATGTTCCTTCTTTGTTCTTTGCTAGTCAAATATGTTTAAAACACAGTTGATGTTATTGGTGTATTGTCTGACTGTTTAAGTTCTTGGAGTTGTGAAATACATGCCTCGCTGCTAAAGTCCAAGAAAGACATCAGCCAGCTAGAGAGGCCGATAGTAAAGAAGTCTAAATGGAATCAAAATGCACTTCTCCCTGATCTTGTGACTGAGCTGAATGAGCACCATAGACTTCAGGTTAGTGCATCAACAGTTTTACGGTGCCTTACAGATGCTGGGGTGGCGTACTTTGTCGCACTGCAAAAGCCTCTGCCACAAATAACAAAAAATAAAAGAGTGGTTTTAAGTGAACAAAGTGAAACTTTTTGAATGGCCAGCACACCAGCCCTGACTGACAGCTTTGAAAAGTTACCAGACCAAATTATGTATCCCTTGGCCGAATAATATGATCTGCAAAAACATGTGTTTAGCAGCTGTCACTTCTGACAGTCAAAATGTAGATATATACCTAAATGTTGACTGTCATATGTCAACTGTGAGCTGTCAGTCAGCACCAAAGAAGCCATGGGGCTACTGTACTTCTGACCGCTAAGGACATCCACACTGGCACGAATGTGAGCAAATGTATGTGTGTTTTCCATCCTTGATGAAATACAAATGCAGGCAGATATTTGCCCGCAAACATTTCTTTCTTTCTCCAGGTGCCTAAAACCGTTTTTAAAACATATTTAATAAGTTTTTGTAAATATGGTCGTGTATATGTGAGAAACATCAACAAGATTGTGCTGCACTTTCCAGTTTCCGGTCCTCCTAACACAGCCCCAGAGAGGGTGTTTGGTGTGATCGAAAGAAAGGTGTGAAAACTTGAAACCATCACACACCCATATCAGTACTTAAACATCTTCAGGGATTCCTCTACTGTCACAAGAATAGAAAAGGATTTTGAGGTAATAAACTGGAAGGTAGCAGATGGAATTTCGAGTTTTCCCAATGTAAAGAAGAAACAATAATGGCTTATTGCAAGGGTAGGTGTCATACTCGATGGACCTGGGCGTTTCTTGTACAATCACAAAGAAATGTCATCAAGTTGAAAATAAACCCAATACTATTGCTCTAAGCCAAAAAAAGGTAAGAGATGTTACAATGCTACTAGAGAAACACTATGGGGAGCAATGGATGATGCTGGAATTTCTAATCTTTTCAACAAATGTCCCCCTGTGAATGTCAAGATGGTTGAGCAAACTGGAATCTCTGATATATTATGGTGATCTTTTCAACAAATGTCCCCCTGTTAATGCTATTATGGTTGAGCTAGTTTAATATAGAAATGTATTATATTACAGCCTTTACACAAATGTGCCGTGAAAATATTTTCATAGACTAAGTGTGCCCTGGAGTGAAACAAGTTGGGAATGTTTTTATTATGACTAGAGATTACCTGTAGGATAAGGCCGCCGCTGGTCTCCATGTTGCCAAGTAAGAGGTGCACACACTGCGTTAGATGCACTAATTCGGTGAGCAAATTTTATAAGATCTTCAGATGGCACAGGGCGCTTGTTGGCACGAGCTATCGACTGCAACTTTTGCTTAGCCTGATAGATAGCAGTGGCCTGCATTTCAGTAGACATGCAACACAAAAAAGGAACATGTATTGTGATTTGAAAAGAATTCTTTAAACATGATAAAAAATTTTATTACTCTTTGGTTATGCGTATAACTTTATTCTTTGTAAATAATTTTTATTTTTGAGGTATTATCTAGAACAAAATACAAATATGCCAAAGGAGATTAATTATTCTTCATTTTAATTGAACTAGTTTTGTAGATTAATGTTAAGTTCAACCTTTTAGAATACTTTACGATATAAAGTAAGGCAAAACGGAGCAATTTGGAAGTGGAGTTATTGGGGACAATATTAATGTAAGTAATATATAATAACTCCACTTCCAAATTGCTCTGTTTTTCTTTACTTTATATTATAAAGTATTCTAAAAGGTTGAACTTAACATGAATCTACAAAACTAGTTCAATTAAAATTAAGAATAATTAATGGCCTTCAGCATATTATTTGGTAGACACACACATGCGCGCACACACACACACACACACACACACAAACACAGTAGAACCATGATAGTCTTAATCTTTGGTTATTTGAATGCACCTTAAGTAAAATAAGCCAAAATACATATGAAGGGTACAGGGAAAGAACATGTTAAATAAAAAAAAATTATTTTACTTTTTCCACTCCTTTTGATAGGTTTTAATGAGTAGTTTAATGATATATATTTATCAAGCCGAAGACCGTGATCAGTCCTGAGAAATTAGGAAAACAAAAATTGGCATACAGGGATAGAACATGTCATGTCCACCCAAAACTGTGGAAAATATGTTTAATCCAGAGCCCAATATTGTTTTAGTGAGTTTGACACCTCGCTTTTCAGAGATCGCACTTGTTGTCCGCTCAAGGTCAAGTCAGTATGTCTTGAGAAACATCGAGTTGAGTAACGGTGCTTTCATTTCCTTTAAAATAAAGATGTGCCCTATAGGAGTGCAGATGTGTATGTGTGTTGTGGTTTACCTTAAACCTAAGGCTAGCTTGATTTAGATTGTGTTATTCGGGTGAAACATTTTGCCTTTATTGTTATTTTAAATTAGTTAATGAACCCACATTTAATTCATAGACCTAGTGTCAATTTCCTTTTGGAAGTGCTGTATCAATAATGTCTGAAACTTATAAGTCATCTAACGATTAAAGTAGTGCACCGCGATTGGGAGTTTCTAAAACGAAGAAAAGGTTTGGTAGATTGAATGAGGTTAAGAAAACGAAACTAAAATTGGATATGTTAGGTATGAATTGTCATGGGGGGGAGATAATGTGCTTTTAGAAAACAAAATAGAAATAATTCTTAAATATAGGTTGATGAAATCTAACGATGAACAAAGTCTATTTTTGTATGGTTTGATTTCAATTATCAAAGTACAGCGAAGGTGACAGAGAAATTATGAAAATAGAGCTAAATTTATTATTATTATTATTATTATTATTATTATTATTACTACTATAGTTTATAGGCCCATCGACACAGTGAGGTCATTAGAGCTTTGAACGATACAAAATACATGGTAAAATCCCAATATGAGAGAGACATAATAATACACCAGTGTATGCAGGTGAATACACAATATAAAATAACAATGTGATATCTATATCTATATAAAAGGAAGAATAAATATCAATATGAAAAAATACCCATTCTAGAAACTTCATAGGGGTGCTTAAATGGGCTATTAGTACAAATTGAAAGATACACATGCTAAAAAGAAACCACAGGTGTATCACTTCAATAAAAGACAAAACAAACATATTAAATATATAACACGTTAAAATGACAAACCATGTTAAAATAATAATGATTAAAAACACAAAACAGACATGTTAAAGTGTATTAAGACTGTTAAAACAACAAAACAAATATATTCATGTATACTGGAATATTAAAAAGATCTCAATATGAGATAAAATCCAGATGAGTCACTTTACGAAAGAGACTCAAATGGCACTGAAAAGATTCACTTGGCGTATAAAATGGAGTAAACAAATAACTCCTCCCACATTGTCCCATAATAAAAAATGAAAGTCAACTTTAAAATAAAGAGCCGGGCGAATAGGGACATACTTGCGACACTTCACCAAAATGTGGTAAGCAAACGCAAACTTCACACACTGGAGGTTGATCCCCTCTTAATAAAAATCTGTGGGTTAGAAATGTATGCCCGACGAGGAGGCTAGTCACGATGACCTCCTCTCTTCTAGACCTTCGTATAGAAAAGGGCCACCGCAACACATTGTCCCTGATGTACCGCAGCTTGTTCTGAGCAATGGGTGAAACCCACTGCTCATGCCAGGTTCTTTAGAACCCACGCCTGAAAGACAAGCATGACCAGGAATTCAGCAATAGGTGAGTCGGGTGCTTAGTGAATCAATTTTTAAAATTTGCTCATGTATCATCTGCACAAGGGGATTCCAGGAGTAGAGTGTGGACAATGCCAACAGAGCACTCATGGAATTCGTGCAGATGAGAACAGAACGGTGACACGATAATCAAACATAAGGATTTAAAAATGGTGTTTAATTCCGCCATAAAAACACTGGATTCACCAGGTAAACCAAATTTAAAATTGGATCCTTCAACAACAAAAGCACATCCCATGCAGGCTCCAGATGTAGAGTCATCAGTGTAGATGCGCTGAAATCCGTGAAAGCGAGTGGAGAGGAGACCATTAAAGGTCCTCTCATATACAAAGATTGAAGTGGTCGCTTTAGGGAACTTGGCAAGATCAAAATTGCAATGAGGTAGACATATTTTCCAGGGAGAAACTCGACCTGTGGTTGTGGGGATAGCCTTTGACAGGACTATCCAACACGTGTCAAAAGCCGATAGCATCCGGATTCCAACCGGTCTTGTACTACACTATTTGGTTTCATACAAGACACTGTTAGGGGGATGAAAAAAGGAGCGGTAGGCAACATGCTCTGGCATGCAATGTAGTTTGGATACGTAAGATGCCATAAGATAGAACCACCGGTAGGGAAGAAGGGAATCACCGGCGTCGGCAGAGATGCTGACGACTGGACTGGTAAGAAAGGAACCATTAGCCAGTCATATGTCAGCATGGTGGACACTATCCAGCATCTTTAACGTTGAAGGTCTCGCTGATCAATAAACAAAACTGCCATAATCTAGTTTAGATATTACCAGGGCCCTATACAGGCGCATAAAGGTTTCCCTAACAGCACCCCAGGATCGACCGCTAACCACTTTGAGCAGGTTGAATGCTTTGACACAGCTCGCTTTCAGGTCTTTGATGTGGGGGATCCAAGTTAATTTAAAATCAAATAAAAGTCCTAG